>CM055126.1:229399205-229436705 GCA_029206835.1 Rana muscosa
GCTGGGACTGGGCAGGGAACAGAGGGGGGACCCTCTGCTGGGACTGGGCAGGGAACAGAGGGGGGACCCTCTGCTGGGACTGGGCAGGGAACAGAGGGGGGACCCTCTGCTGGGACTGGGCAGGGAACAGAGGGGGGACCCTCTGCTGGGACTGGGCAGGGAACAGAGGGGGGACCCTCTGCTGGGACTGGGCAGGGAACAGAGGGGGGACCCTCTGCTGGGACTGGGCAGGGAACAGAGGGGGGACCCTCTGCTGGGACTGGGCAGGGAACAGAGGGGGGACCCTCTGCTGGGACTGGGCAGGGAACAGAGGGGGGACCCTCTGCTGGGACTGGGCAGGGAACAGAGGGGGGACCCTCTGCTGGGACTGGGCAGGGAACAGAGGGGGGACCCTCTGCTGGGACTGGGCAGGGAACAGAGGGGGGACCCTCTGCTGGGACTGGGCAGGGAACAGAGGGGGGACCCTCTGCTGGGACTGGGCAGGGAACAGAGGGGGGACCCTCTGCTGGGACTGGGCAGGGAACAGAGGGGGGACCCTCTGCTGGGACTGGGCAGGGAACAGAGGGGGGACCCTCTGCTGGGACTGGGCAGGGAACAGAGGGGGGACCCTCTGCTGGGACTGGGCAGGGAACAGAGGGGGGACCCTCTGCTGGGACTGGGCAGGGAACAGAGGGGGGACCCTCTGCTGGGACTGGGCAGGGAACAGAGGGGGGACCCTCTGCTGGGACTGGGCAGGGAACAGAGGGGGGACCCTCTGCTGGGACTGGGCAGGGAACAGAGGGGGGACCCTCTGCTGGGACTGGGCAGGGAACAGAGGGGGGACCCTCTGCTGGGACTGGGCAGGGAACAGAGGGGGGACCCTCTGCTGGGACTGGGCAGGGAACAGAGGGGGGACCCTCTGCTGGGACTGGGCAGGGAACAGAGGGGGGACCCTCTGCTGGGACTGGGCAGGGAACAGAGGGGGGGACCCTCTGCTGGGACTGGGCAGGGAACAGAGGGGGGACCCTCTGCTGGGACTGGGCAGGGAACAGAGGGGGGACCCTCTGCTGGGACTGGGCAGGGAACAGAGGGGGGACTCTCTGCTGGGACTGGGCAGGGAACAGAGGGGGGACTCTCTGCTGGGACTGGGCAGGGAACAGAGGGGGGACTCTCTGCTGGGACTGGGCAGGGAACAGAGGGGGGACTCTCTGCTGGGACTGGGCAGGGAACAGAGGGGGGACTCTCTGCTGGGACTGGGCAGGGAACAGAGGGGGGACTCTCTGCTGGGACTGGGCAGGGAACAGAGGGGGGACTCTCTGCTGGGACTGGGCAGGGAACAGAGGGGGGACTCTCTGCTGGGACTGGGCAGGGAACAGAGGGGGGACTCTCTGCTGGGACTGGGCAGGGAACAGAGGGGGGACTCTCTGCTGGGACTGGGCAGGGAACAGAGGGGGGACTCTCTGCTGGGACTGGGCAGGGAACAGAGGGGGGACTCTCTGCTGGGAGCGGGCAAGGAACAGAGGGGACTCACTGCTGGGAGCGGGCAAGGAACAGAGGGGACTCACTGCTGGGAGTGGGCAGGAGGAGTTGAGTTGAGTGGTATCTTAATATAGAGCGGTCTTACCCCGAAGGGTCCCGACGCTCATAGCAGAGTTCCTGAGAAAAAGAGGACCCAGGAACCAAGAGCAGCACAGAGCGGCAGAAAGGGTGGAAAAAATAGGCTACGCAGGGAAGGCTTGCGTGAAAAGCCAAGTCTTCAGTAACCCGCGGAAGACCGGGATAGTAGGGGCCTCCTGGGGCTTGACAGGGAGGCTATTCCATAATACGGCACCCTGGTGGGAGAAGGCCCGACCACCACACCGGATCTTCTTGGGCACCGAGATGTAGAGGAGATCTCTGCCGGTAGATCTGAGTGAGGAGAGGGGACTCACTGCTGGGAGTGGGCAGGAGGAGTAGGGATATGTATATACTGTAAATATTTATATACATATCAGTCAATACATATTTTTTATACATGTACTGTATATATGTGCAGTAAATACTTATTGCATTGACCATGCAGCTGAACAGCCATTTTTCGCTACTATTATCGTTTTCAGACAAGGGAGTGGTTGGCTGAACTGTCTATCAATAGATTTCCTAACAGGAAGTGAGCTGTGCGCAGGAATATATCTTCCCCCAGCATCAGAACTGTAGCTTGGATACATCCACCTAAGGAGAAGCGCTCTATGTACACTGTATATTTATAAATGTTACTTGCAGTTCATGTACAGGATTTTGGAGAAAAGAAATTGTCGTTAAACACGGTCCATTATTTTAGGTTTGGAAAATATCAGCCACGTATATTAAAAATAAAAAAAAAAATCTGTCATGTGAATGTAGGATACGAGGACAGATCCGGCGTAGTCAGCCGGGGGGCCCCTGGATAATAGATGACCTTAATAATGTATTTCTTTTCATTTAAGGATTAAGTGGGATTTTATTATTTCATGCTCTCTTTTCATCTCCTTGAATGTGAGAGATCGGGCGAGTCATGTGACCCTGGGTCGCTATCGGGAGGAAGATTTAGAGAACAGAGCAGATGATGGTGCTGCCGGAGCAATCAGAGCCCAGGACGGCAGTGGAGGGGGGGGGGGGGGGAACATTAGTCCTGGAGCCAGATGACATATGGCCATCACTCAAAAATTCCAGAAATACGCTCGCTATAAAGGGCCCCAATGCCCCGGACACATACACCACATCGAATCTTAGAGGGCCAGTCCATCCATAAGTTTTCTTCCAGTTATAGGTGGAGCCTGGTGGGCCGAGTCACCTTTTTTGGGGTCTCTAGCAGAAAGTTTATCCTCTCCATAGGCCCTGGTTGTTCCCACTAGGCTTGGAGATGGGAGATGCCAGTGTTCCCAATCCTTATTGCTGCGTTCACTATTATATAAAATCCTACACGAGGAGTGAGACCTCCCTACTAGAATTGGCTACAGCTGTAGCGGTTCCTACAATGTACCTGCAGCTTTAATACCGGGCACTTACACCCCCTTCCTGCCCAGGCCAATTTTCAGCTTTCAGCGCTGTTGCACTTTGAATGACAATTGCGCGGTCATGCTACACTGTACCAAAACAATTTTTTTTATCATTTTGTTCCCACAAATAGAGCTTTCTTTTGGTGGTATTTGATCACTGCTGGGGGTTTTATTTTTTGCGCAACAAATAAAAAAAGAACAAGAATTACAAAAAAAGTTTTTCTTTGTTTCTGTTATAAAATTTAGTAAATAAGCAAGTTTTTTCCTTCAATGACGGGCACTGAAAAGGTGGCACTGATGAGGTGGCACTAATGACGGGCACTGGTATGCGGCACCGATGGGCACTCATAGTCGGCACTGATTGCACTCATAGGCAGCACTGATTGGCACTCATAGGTGACACTGATGGGTACTTATCAGTGCCCATTCGTGCCACCCATAGGTGGCATTGCTGGGCATCACTGATCTGGCATTATGTATGAATGGTGCCAGTCAGTGCTCATTTGTGGGCATCGATTGGCATATATTGGGCATGGCATCCCTGGTGGCCATGGGGGACGTACCTGGCCATCCATATGTTGGGGCCTTACCTGGTGGTCCAGTGGGGGCATCCGCGGGGGGGCTGCGCTGATAAAACAATCAGCACAGACCCCCTGTCAGGAGAGCAGCCGTTCGGCTCTCCTCTACTCTCGTCTGTCAGACGCGAGTGAGGAAAAGCCGATCAACGGCTCATCCTGTTTACATCGTGATCAGCCGTGATTGGACACGGCTGATCACGTGGTAAAGAGCCTCCGTCAGAGGCTCTTTACCGAGATCGGTGTGTCAGACTGACACACCGCACCACCGATCGCCGCAATGCGCGCCCCCCCACAGGCGCGCGGCGGCAGTTATCCTGCTGGATGTCATATGATGCCCAGTCAGGATAACTGAACCACTTCCCGGCCGTCATTCTGCTATGGGCCGGGCGGGAAGTGGTTAATGACATTTTTTAATAAGACCTTTCCATTTTCATTACAGACCTTATTTTAGATGTCACCAATGGGTCTCTCTGCTTCTCTATGCAATGCAGGCAGAACATGGCTGGTGGGAGGGGCTGTCAGGGTGCTGTACATAGCTTCCCGAAAACATCACAGCACTCTGCCTCAGTCCAGGGGAAGTGTGCAACACCGCTCAGACGGAAATCAATCCACAACTCGGAACAGGTGCAATTCCTTTTGCACTCCTGTGACCCGTTTTCAGCGGAGAGCGCTATGAAGTCCTCTCTCTGCTGACGTCACACACATCAGTCCAGGCACCGTGTCATCCCGATTCTGGGAGTCTGGATCCGCCAGCTGCCTGGACCGATAGCTGTCTCAGCAAGCCGCTGAGACGGCCGCTTCCCCCCCACAGCCCAGCGCTCCAATGAACATGGAGGAGCAGAGGAGGAGAGCTGCTGATTGACAGTCAACAGCTCTCTGCTCGGAGAGGTAAGTATAAACCCGAAAAATATATATATATATATATATATATATATATATATATATATATATATATATATATATATATATATATATATATATATATATATATATATATTATTTTAACTGATCCAAAAAAATCATGCAATTAGCTTAGTCAGCAAAAATTAAAAAGCTGAACTCCGGGATAAACAAATATTATTGTCTAAACCCCAAATCCATCGGTCATGTATATTCTTCTTGAATCTCAGTATGCTTTGTTTATTTCTTCCAGATCTGTGCAGTAATCACGTGTGAGACTTTGGGGGAGATTTACTAGAACTGATGCACACAGAATCTAGTGCAGCCGTGCATAGTAACCAATCAGCTTCCAGGTTTTATTAGCAAAGCTTAACTGATCAAGCTGAAGTTAGAAGCCGATTGGTTAATATGCACAGCTGCACCAGATTCCGTGTGTTCCAGTTTTAGTAAATCTCCTTTCCCCCTGTGGAGGAGCTTCCTGTAAAGAAGACCACTCACTACTGTTCTCTGTCTATGTGCAGGGTGACTGGTCCTGTCTCCTCCCCCCTTCCTGTAGTTTTTTTGCAATCATCCTGTGGTGGGTGGGGCCTGATGGCCCCTCCCACAGCTCTTCACAGGCTATGTACAGCACAGTGATGATGTCACTGATAACTTTATATACTAGTATCTAGGATTTGGTGCAAAGTAAATTTACTGTATATCTTTTGGGGTTGATTTGCTAAAACTGTAAAGTGAAAAATTTGGTGCAGCGCTGCATAGAAACCAATCAGCTTCCAAGTATTTTTTTTTGTCAAATATTAATTGAACAAGCTGAAGTTAGAAGCCGATTGGCTGCCATGCACAGCTGCGCCAGATTTTGCACGCTCCAGTTTTAGTAAATTAACTCCTTTGCGTCTATTGAGGAATTTGTTTTAAAGCGGAGGTCCGCCTAAAAAAAAAAAAATATATATATATATATTATATATTAAAAGCCAGCAGCTACAAATACTGCAGCCCAGGGTGCCCCCGAAGCTGATCAATCGCTCGGCTCTCGGCTGCCCCCACCGCCATCCTCCGTGAGGGAATCAGGAAGTGAAGCGTTGCGGCTTCAATTCCCGGTTCCCTACTGCGCATGCGCGAGTCACGCTGCACGTCCTCACTGGTCCCCGCTATCTTCTGGGACCTGTGTTTCCCAGAAGACAGCAGGGGGGCGTGACCCCTGTGGGAGTCTATGCCCAGAAGTGGGTGTGTAGCGGCCTCACCCTCTCTCTCTTCTTTAGCGGTTACTTTGGCTCCGGTCTAGGGGTACCTTGGAGGGGAGAGCGAGGTGCGCCACGGCCCATGTCCTCTAGATTACAGCATGTAGAGGTGAAGGCCAGAATCAGATTACACCCGGGCTGTGTATACGCTCAGAGCCAAGTCTGTTCTGCTGATAACCCCCTTTGCTCCCAGTAATTGGAGTACCACACACTGAAAAGGTCCAACACTTATTTATTCCATAACGGCAAACAAATAGTCCTTTGCGAGCAGATAGTTTGAGACCCATAGAACAGTTCAGTATTGGTGGGGAGTAGGTCAAGGCACAATCCTCAAAGAAAACTAAACCGTTGAGGTTTCACCAACGGTTGCTAAGCACAGTGGCTGTTAAATGGACTTTTTGGCTTCAGAGTCTCTTCCAGCGACTCTAATGAACAGGAACTGGAGTTACCTTCGCTACGTTGCAGCCCCTATCAGGGGGAAGACATCCCTCCAAGGGAGTTACCAGAGGCCCCGCCGTCACCGGATTAATGCTGTACCGGACTATCCGGAAGGGTTACACTCCCCGGCCTCTTCACCTCAGATACGGGTCCCAACACCTTAGGGCCCCTCCGACTCCTCCACCCTCGCGGAACCCAGTCGAAGTTACTAGGCCCCAGGCCTTGCCCATAGTACCTCACCCCAGGCTTAAAAGGTGTCTGGGATGGACTCCATCCTTCACTCAGGCCAGGTCAAGGGCACCTGGGCCCAGAACTCCCGGAACACCAGCACCCAGGCCGAAGGTGCCTGGGCGCGGCCGCATCCTCCAACTCTGAACCCCGAGGTCAGGGCGTCCGCCCCTTTTATCTCCTCTCCCGCTGTACAGGTGCCAGAAAAGGACAAAAAGGAACAGTTTTGCGGTGCAGGTTCAACTCCGACCCAGGGCGACAACGCCACCTGCAGGCCACAGGGAACCTTGCACCACCAGAGTCCTCCAAGAACCACAAAAGGGATTCTCAGATTCCCTAACAATTACTACATCTGGGTTAAAATGACCCAGATGCTCCCCCCCAAATTTAAATACCCGCTACAGGTGCAAATACCTGTATTATACAGGTATCTGCACCCCTCTCCCCCCTGAAAAGGTGCCAAATGTGACACCGGAGGGGGGGGGGGGAGGGTTCCGAAAAGCAATGAATGTTTTTGTGCCCAGAGTTCAGTTTCTGCTTTGAAGAAACTGGTAGTTTCTATCAATTTAACCAAATCCGTGCAATCAAAACGAGCTCCGCCATAGCCGGTTCCAAGCCCGTGCTAGAAGAAAGAGGAGAGTTGGGCGCTGGGCCAGCAACCCAACCCCATAAGAAACTTTTTTCTGCTATGGAAACATTAGGTGCAAACCTAATGCCGCGTGCACACGATCGGTTTTTCTGATGAAAAAAGATCGATTGACTTTTTTAAATCGGACAGACCGATCGTGTATGGGCCCCATCGGTCTTTTTTCCATCGGTATAAAAAAAATAGAACATGTTTTAAATTTTACCGATGGAAAAAAAAACAATAGCAAATTCCGATCGTCTGTGGGGAACTCCATTGGAGAAAAAACCCACGCATGCTCAGAATTAAGTTGACGCATGCTCAGAAGCATCGAACTTCATTTTTCTCGGCTCTTCGGAGTGTTTTACGTCACAGGGTTTGGGACGGTCGGATTTTTGACTGATGTAGGCAAGACTGATGGAAGTCAGCTTCATTGGATTTCCGATTGAAAAAAACATCGGATTTTATCCCATCGGAAATCCGATCGTGTGTACAGGGCTTAGGAGAGTTTGATGGAAAGCACTTACTGCCCAATGGGCCAAACTGAGTGGGAGGAGCCAAGTCTAATTAAAGTAATTGTTAACCTCTCACCTTGTAAAACAATCTATTGAAATAGAAATGAAAGGCAAAAACATTTGTGTATAGATATAAAAAAATAAAATACCTATTTTCCCCCTTTTTTATAAGTGATCACACATTCACTCTGTTCTCAGCTGCATAAGAGCTGGGGGAGGAGAAACAGCCGTACAGTGAATGGCTGTGGGGGAATGTCAGGGCAAGTTAGATCATTGGAGGAGTTCCCAGCACAGCTAGGGAACTGACCATGCTGTGCTCTCCCTGTTTAGTGTGGCCAGTTTTTTAATAGGAAACAGAGGGACTGGCAGGTACACCAGGGATTTCGCACAAAGGAAACAATACAAAGAGAACAGGAGACTTTCTCATGCAGGTACATGGTACAGCAGCAGGGGAGGGCTGGGCCAGGGGGCAGGGTGGCAATTGCTTCCCAGGCCACCCTAACTTATGTTCAAAATGGCCAGCAGCCGCTGCCCGCTACCATTTTCTTTTTTATTCTGGTCTAGGAAGTCAGGCCGGGGGCACGACCATGGCGGCCGACCACTAGCTGTTGCATTCCGGGAGTTTTAGTCCGCGCTCAAGCTTCTGGTGGGTGGAAAACACAGCAGCGCAGAGGAAACTACAACTCCCTGGGACCAGATTCTTGGAAGCAGACAGAGGCAGGGCGTGCCAGGTAGTTGGGACGCAGGGCTGCAGGGCTGGGCGCTGGCTGAAACTTGACCCCAGGATCAGGAGCGTTACCCCCCCAGGAGACCGTGGTGTGGAAGGACCTGCTGAGCTGAGATAGCTGAGGTGAGAGACCCTGACACCCCTAGCTGACCCCCCATCTCCCCCCCCATACACCCCATGTAACCTGCCCCCGTGATTAGGCTTCATTGAGTTGGCTGCACTGGCGAGGCTGCATGAAAAACCAGGTGGGCCATGGATGGTGAGCTGATTCGGCAGTTCAGTGGGCCACTTGACTGGACTTGCCCCCCCAGGCCCAAAGCTACCAGCCCTCCCCTGTACAGCAGCCACATATCAGGAATATGATGTGTTGGTTTTACATGTTCTTTACAGGTCACCTACAAAACAGTGTTGTCACCTGATGAATCCTTTGGATCTTGGCAATTAGTGGAGTTGCCAGCTCATCTACAGAAATATCCAACACCCTAAATGAGTACAGTACGATCAGATTCGCATTAGATGGTCACCACTCTACAATCTATTAACAGCTCAGAGGGTGTTGGGCTAGTGTGTGCACTGCTGTTTGACCTTCATTAAATCGAGAGAATGGATTTTCCCTTCAATCCGATAAGAAATAATCTCAGAACATCTTCTGCAAGTCTCTACTTGTCATTTCCTTTGTCCCTCGTGAGCCACTGCCCTTCTCTGGGCAAAAAATGATCAGCCCCCCATCTTATAGCACCCAGCTACAGAACATTCACAATTCTTATTGTAAAGAAATGTTCCTAAGCCCTTTGTAATTTACCTGAATCTACCACCACTTGACCCACCATTGAGCATCCTTTGGGCTTGAAGACCTCTGCGATCTTGGTCCACGGACAACTGGCCTTGCTCCATCCAGTGATTGCTGGAGTCTTCAGGACCTTGTGATGACCCCACCAATGGACCTATTTGGAAGTGTCCATATCACCAGGCAGCAGACGTTGCACCCAATAATAGACACTAAGTCCAGAGGAGACAAGACTCAGGACCCAAAAACCTCACATGACCTTGAATTTAGGTGAGTATTTAGGGCATTTTGATTTAAAAGGGGTGGAGTCTCATTAGATAGACACCACTGTACAATCTATTAACGGCTTCGAAGGTGTTGGGCCAGTGTGTGCACTGCTGTCTGACCTTCATTAAATCAAGAGATTGGATGAATCCAGCACCACTTGACCCACCACTGAGCATCCTTTGGGGTTTAAGACCTCTGCAATCCAACACCACTTGACCCACCACTGAGCATCCTTTGGGGTTTAAGACCTCTGCAATCTTGGTCCGTGGACGACTGGCCTTGCCTATGATGTCACCCCATGATTGCTGGAGTCTTCAGGACCTTGTGATGACCCCACCAATGGACCTATTTGGAAGTGTCCATATCACCAGGCAGCAGACGTGGGCACCCAATAAAAGACACCAAGTCCAGAGGAGAGAAGACTCAGGACCCAAAAACTTTACATGACCTTGAATTTAGGAGAGTATTTAGGGCATTTTGAATTAAAAAGGGGTGGAATCTCATTAGATGGTGTAGTGATATTTAATATTACAACAGATGGTACCCACTGTACAATCTATTAACAGCTTAGAAGGTGCTGGGCTAGTGTGTGCACTGCTGTCTGACCTTCATCATGTAATCTAGAGATTGGATGAATCTACCACCACTTGACCCACCACTGAGCATCCTTTGGGATTTAAGACCTCTGCAATCTTGGTCCGTGGACGACTGGCCTTGCCTATGATGTCACCCCATGATTGCTGGAGTCCTCGGGACCTTGTGATGACCCCACCGATGGACCCATTGGAAAGTGTCTATATCACCAGGCGTGGGCACCCAATGAAGAACACTTAAGCCTTGTACACATGGGTGGGAATCCCATCGGGAAAAAAACACGTCGGTTTTCCCGACGGGATTCCCGGCAAGCTTGCCTTGCTTGCCGAGGGTACATACGGTCATTCAAAAGAACCGCTGTTCTTTTGAATGGCAAGAACGCGGTGACGTCATTAACTACAACGAGCCAGCGCTCGTCACCTTCAATGCCGTAGCCGCCATCTTGCTACACCCTACACTACCCTTGTATGCTACCGCGCACGCGTCGAAGTCTCATCGAGCATGCGCGGGTTTCCCTGGACAGGTAAGCATACAGACGACCAAGTTTTTCGGCAGGAAACACTCTGCCGAGAATCCCGACGAGAAAAATAGCGAGCGGGTTCTCTATTTTTTTTGTCGAGATTCCCGGCAGTTTTCCTGCCGAGAAACCATACACACGAACGGTATTCTCGGAAAAAAGCTCTTCCAGCAGTTTTCTTGCCGAGAAAACTTGGGTCGTGTGTACGAGGCTTAAGTCCAGAGGAGAGAAAACTCAGGACTGAACATGTTACATGACCTTGAATTTAGGTCAGTTTTTAGGGCTTTAAAATTTTAAAAAAAGGGGTGGAATCTCATTAGATGGTCACTACTGTTCAATCTATTAACAGCTCAGAAGGTGTTGGGCCATTGTCTGCACAACTGTCTGATCTTCATTATTCAAGAAGTTGTATTTTCTTTTCATCCCATCAGAAATCATCTCAGAATGTCTGCAAGGCTCTACTTCTCATTCCCCCAAGAGCCAGTGCCCTTCTCATTGGACGGTCACCACAGTGTGTGCACTGCCGTCCAAACTTCATTATTCCAGAAGTTTGACTTCCTCTTCATGTGCGATTCGGTCAGATTTGACTTCCTCTTCACAGAGGATCTCTTGTGTCCTCAGTGGTCCCAAAATGTGGCGGAGAGTAAACGTTTGATCTTTTGTACTATTATAACCGCGTGCTGGTGACCCTTCGGAATCTTGGACTATTTGTGTATTTGATGGCGCCATCCATCAGCTTACTAAATGAAGGGTCAAGGAACTAGATTCTTCAAGGGGTGGCCATTCATGCTTTATTTTTATCTACTGATCGATGTGCGATTTGATTAAAATGATTGAATGGGCAAACAATCAAATAAGCATAACTTCCCATCTGATTTCCTCTTTTAAACTCAGTTTAAATCACATTCGATCGGCAGCACTGAGATGCTATGCTTACGAATTTGATCATATTTCGATGGAACAGATTATAAGATTACATGGTAAAAACAGAGAAACAAATCGATAGCTGATGAACTAGATGCACTGTCTTTTTTCAACCTAACTATGTAACTATGATGATCGTTTATTTCACCTATCAATTAAAATCCACGTCCTTATGTATTGCATATCGTTCAAATGGGTTGTTGACTACAGATCAATTGTTCATATCGAGGGAGATCGTTTGAAAGAGGAATTGATCATTTATCGAAGAGCCATAGGTGTGCGCAGTCTATTACATTGGGGTTTGCACCCCAAAGCTCACACACACACACACACACGTCTTTCTCTGCAGCCTCAGCTGCACAGGACAGTGAATGAATGGGAAGTGCTGAGCTGCTTCCTGTTCATTTACAATCTGAACCATAGTGAACACAGTTTACTATGCTTCAGTTATGAATGAACACAGTGAATGTGTGTGTTCACTGTGTTCATTTATAAAAAGGAAGGGGGATGGCAAATTACATATTTACTAGCTCCTTCCCCTGCTCTCCATCCTGAAACATCCCCCTAAGCACTGCGGGGCGGGTGGGGGCAAAACAGGGGGAATCTTCACAGCACATAGTGATTAGGGTGGGGGGGTGAATCCACCCGTCGCCACCGGCCCCTATTGAAATCCATGCGCCCCTAATGGACATGCCACCACTGTTCCTACTCCTGATCATACTTGACAGGGATCCTCCTTACTCCAAATCACGCCAGGGATCCTTCCAGTGGTGGCCCATAATGCAGGGTGCAGGGGCGTCGCCCCCCTAATCTACATGCGGGACGCCAGATGCATGGATTCCAATGGGTTTTTTTTATTTTAGAAGTACGCGATTAGAGAGTCAGAGGCTCTAATAGGCTTCAAAAAAGGCTGGGCTCGGGGAACAGAAGGCCACCCAGTTGTGTGACACTAGCAAATTAATACCGTATAGCAGAGTTTTTCAGCACATTTTTTTGTGCTGAAAACACCCCCCGAGTCATCTTTTTGCGCCTGATCTCCTGGAATTTGGGGACCTGGTACTGGCCGACTGTAGGTCCCCTGGACCCCAAACTTGGCACACATGTAGCCCCACTCTTCCTCTATAAGCGTGCAAAGCTTGTTGTCTGGGGGACCTATGGCCAGTAAACAAAGATTTTTCAAACCCGGGCACCCCTTCCATAGACTCCCATGTTAAACGGTAATTTCTCTGGTGACTTGAGGACCCGGGTACCAGCAGGTCGTAGGTCCCCTGGACCTGAAACCTGGCACACATATAGCCTCATTTCTCCTCTACCAGTGTGCAAAGTTTTTTGTCTGGGGGTTCTACGGCCGGCGAGCACCGATTTTTCAAACCCGGGCACCCCTTCCATAGACTCTTATGTTAAACGTCAGACTAGTCATGGGCACAGTGAGGCATGGGCACAGTGAGGCATGCAGATGGACACCCTAGGCTTATACTTGAGTCAATAAGTTTTCCCAGTTTTTTGTGGTAAAATTAGGTGCCTCAGCTTATATTCGGGTCGGCTTATACTCGAGTATATACGTTATTTGCTAATGTAACACTGACTCTCCTCCTGGCCAATCAGGTGCCCCACCCAGTTGTGTTACAATAGAAAATTAGTATTCGCTATTGTTTTCCGGATTATCAAGAAGCGGGTCCCGAGACCCGTCACCCGATTGCCCGAGAGGAAAAGCGATCCTGTTGGCCGCCGAGGAGGAGGGAGGGAGGAAATGCAGGGGAAGCCGCCATGAAGCACCAGGAGGAAGAGGAGACGCTGCCCGGAGGAAGCGCTGCCCATGACCTAGATGGGGCAAGTGCGGGGCTGGTGGGTGGGTGGATTGTTTGCCGCCCCCTCCCAAAAAATAATAATATACCACCAGCCGCCACTGGATCCTTCCTACTCTGGATTACACTTGACTGGGATCCTTTCTACTCCAAATCACATGCCAGGAATCCTTCCTCCTCTGGATCACACTTGATAGGGATCCTTCCTCCTCTGGATCACACTTGATAGGGATCCTTCCTCCTCTGGATCACACTTGATAGGGATCCTTCCTCCTCTGGATCACACTCGATAGGGATCCTTCCTCCTCTGGATCACACTCGATAGGGATCCTTCCTCCTCTGGATCACACTCGATAGGGATCCTTCCTCCTCTGGATCACACTCGATAGGGATCCTTCCTCCTCTGGATCACACTCGATAGGGATCCTTCCTCCTCTGGATCACACTCGATAGGGATCCTTCCTCCTCTGGATCACACTCGATAGGGATCCTTCCTCCTCTGGATCACACTCGATAGGGATCCTTTCTACTCCTTGTCAGGGATTCTTCCTACTTCTTATCATACTTTATAGGGATCTTTCCTACTCCTGATTACAACTGATAAGGATCCTCCCTACTCCTAATCACTTGACAGGGATTTTTTTTCTACTTCCCACTTCCGATAATTCTTCATTATTCTGCTCCTGATCACACTTGATAAGGATTCTATCTACCCCCTATCACTTGATGCAATAGCCAGCAGCACTAAGGATTCCACATGGGACGTCAGATGAAATTGAGCTGACTGGGAATCGATACGAGGGCAGGCATACACAGGAGCCATTTATCCATCCATCTGCGCATTGTACAGAGCTGACACTGAATGATTAGCAGAACAGGGGCACATGAGTGACAGATGGCTGCTAATCTAAGCCATGGGAATGGAGCTCTATTGTATTGCTCAGTCTCTCAGTAAACAAGCCTGTCTTTTAGTATGGTCATTAGTCACATAACAGCAACAGGGGTGACTGAGGTAGCAGAGGCAACTGTGACCTGGCATGCTAGGGTCCTGGGGGGGGGGCCCGGCTCTGACCTTTACTAACTAGAACAGAGTTGTAGATGACCGGCCTTTTCTTCAGTCTTGCACAGTTGTACCGGATCCTCTCCTGGACTGAAATTACCGTATATACTCGAGTATAAGCTGACCCGAATATAAAAAAAGAAAGAGAAATGCCCGTGTAGCCCCCTGTTCCTAAAACTGGGGCTACAGTGTAAATTTAGTTTGGCTGAGCTGTAGACAGCTCAGAATTGATTGTATAGTTTATTTGGTTCTGTTCTAATTTCAACTGAGTTGTGTATTTCTCGCTGTCGCCAGTAGGTGTCACTAGTACCACAGGGCAGTATGACAATTACAAGGTTGAACTGTGATAATTATTATTTTTCCACAACAGCCCAGTAGGAGGTTCCTGGCCGCTGTGCATTCTGGGAAGAGGGTAATTATTGGGTAGAGCCATGTGCTCGCTCGCTCTCTCTCTCTCTCTCTCTCTCTCTCCTCGGGCCCTCCTGGCCTGAGGATGTGTTGCTGCAAGTTCTGCGAGTAGGCCCAGAAGCCTGTCTGGGTCCAACTAATTCTGTGGTGGTCCTTGAGCAGTCTTGCCTGTGTGGAAGAAGTCAAGCCAAGCTGAGGAGATCCAGGGGAGGACCCTTGCTGGAGAGAGCCAGGATGAAGGCTGGTCTCTCAGGAGGGCCTGGTAACTCGTTTGGAGGAGGCACCTATACCTAAACTACTCTTACAGTGTTGCCGGATGGTTTAAAGGTTCTGACACTGTGAAGCTGAATCCTATTCTACAATCTAAACCATGGTAACTGGCTCCTGGCTGGTAAGTCTGTGAGAGAGGCTTTTCCAGGAAAGTCTACCGGCTGCTAGGTCTGTGTGACAGGCCTATCAAGGTATTCAAGATCTGTTAAAAGAGAATACCTTTGGATTCAAGGAGCCTGTAAGTGATCTGAAAATGGCATCTGAAACCTCCCCTAACCCTCTCTCCTACTACTTATTTCAAGTTCCTTAATAAAGCTTTGAAAATATCTAAAGTGACTGGCGCCCAAATTCTAACTTCCCATTATAGCCATGGACTTAGCCCTGGGTTGAATGTAAGCTTGCTCCCTGTTTCTGGAGGTACCTCCTTGCTCCCAGTATACCCAGGGGGGCGCTACACTCACTATGACCCTAAGAACACCATCCCTATAGTCAAGCACGGAGGTGGAACATGATGTTTTGGGTTGGTTTCTCTGCTAAAAGGTACAGGACAACTTTGCCGTATTGAGGGGCCAATGGACGGGGCTGTGTATTGTAAAATCTTGGATGAGAACCTTCTTCCCCCAGCTAGAACACTGAAGATGGGTCATGAATGGGTCTTCCAGCATGACAATGACCCAAAACATACTGCCAAAGCAACAAGAGTGTCTTAAGAAGCAAGTGTAGCGCTACCCCCAGTTAAGAGAGCCGTGGTTTGATTTCGGGCCCTGTCTACAGTACCGCCAACCCCCGGCAATCTTACTCGACCCACTCCGGCACAGTTAGTCTAGGGTTAAACTTATACCACATTCAAATGTACTGCACTTAATAATCTCTAAACAGTCAGACAACACGCTGAGGCGAGAGATTAAATATAACAGCTTTACTGGTAGTGAATAACATAGAGTATAACACCCTGTAATGTAATATATCTTTCAGAGCCTTGCATTAATTAGTTCAATAGTTGCAGCACAATATAATGGCGCAGCGCAGTACTCCACCACACGTAGCTATTATGGCGTGCGCGCCCTATGGCGCACTAAACAATCTCTTACTAACCCAACCTAAGTCAGGCCTGACATGAAGTAAATCTCAGTCACTTCCCTAAAGGATTTCTTTTCATGCCAGCTTTCGGTGGTGCACTTGACGAACTTATACTTTTGTAATCCAACAGGCAATAACATGAATTAACTATACTGGGAAGGGACACTCCAACTCTGTCCCGCTACCGGTCCCTCCCGTGAAACAGCAAGTAAACGAACTGTGGGCCTATACAGTCACTAGGCCTGAGCACGGCACAGTCTATAGGTCTGGGCAGGTGCCCGCTCACCGCTCCGGACGTGATCCCAGTCCGGGACTTCCACCTGCTGTGTATCCGCCACAGCGTCTGCAACGATCGGGTCCCTGATCCGACAGATGTCCTCGCTTGACCAGTCAGGATCCACCCAGGCTCCGCAGTGGGGATGGAAGGCTCTTCGGATGTTACGCAAGGCCTCAGGCTTCAGGCCTTGCACCGCAGCAGATCCGCACAGGAAGTCTCGTTGCTTGCAGCGCGGTGTCCAAAGAGGCCGAGCTCCGCCTCGCCTCTTCCTTAAGTAGCCCCTCCCATGAGTCTCTGCGGTGGAAACTTCCGCCCTGGGGCTGAATGGGGTTCTGGGTAACGTAGTTCTGGGGCCATTAACAGAGACCCCGCTACACACATTAAAGTCATGGAGTGGCCTAGCCAGTCTCCAGACCTTAATCCTATAGAAAATGTATGGAGTTAGCTGAAACTTCAAGTTGCCAAGCGACAGACCAGGTTTAACCGTTACAGTTATATTATAAAACTTAATGCAGGGCACTGGACAAAACATTAGGGACAAATTGGATATGAAATAATTTCATACAGTAATGTAATCTGTGTATTGTAACTATGTATTATGAATTTTGTCACTTTTGAATTTTCCGCCAGGCTCCGCCCCCGTGCGTTGCGACGCTCGCAGAGAACGGAGCATGGCACACAGAGGCAACGGGCGGAGGACACAGCGGGGGGACATCGCAGGATCCTGGGGACACGGTAAGTAACCTGCACCAGGATCCTGCAATGCAATCCCGAGTGTGGCTCAAGGTTACCGCTAATGGTACTGAAAATTTAACCCCGAGCCACACTCACACCGCCAGGGAGGTTAAAGCGCCTACCGCTTCAACTTTTTTTTTTGATGCTTCTTTAAAGCTCTAATGAAGCTTGGCAAATGCCTGTGGGTGTGTGTTGATTTTCTATGTGTTTTAAAGGGGCCCATTAGGACCCCAGCTCATTAAAATCCCCATTAAATGGATCCCCAGCTTATTAGTACTCTAGTTCAGCAGATCCCCAGCTTATTAGTACCCTCATTTGGCAGATCCCCTGTTTAGTAGTACCCTTAGCTCTGCTTATTCCCTGCCAAGTAGTAACCCCAAGCTCGGCTGATCCCCTGCTCAGTAGTAACCCCCAGCTCTGCCAAGTAGTAACCCCCAGCTCTGCTGATCCCCTGCTCAGTAGTAACTCCCAGCTCTGCTGATCCCCTGCTCAATAGTAACTCCCAGCTCTGCTGATCTCCTGCTCAGTAGTAACCCCCAGCTCTGCTGATCCCCTGCTCAGTAGTAACCCCCAGCTCTGCTGATCCTCCTCTCTCTGGTCCCCACTCACCTCCCGCTATATTGCTGTGTACCACGTGTGACATATGCTAGTTGCTCCGCTCCGGTCCAGACCCCGCTCACCTTCCTGCTGCACACCAGATGTGATGTCTCCATTAGACATTCCCAGAATATATACACATGAACCGGAAGCGACTGCTGATAAATACGTTCCTTTTTGTTTCCCTGTGCATCCCGGGATATCGTATACATGCAATACGTCCAAAGCTGAGTAAAAAAAGTCGCAAAAGCTTCAGGAGCTGCAAGCAAGCGTTGTCATAGACTTCTATGGAGCACTCCCAAAATGCCCCTGCTCATTAAAATGAATGGGCAGCACTTCCGAAGCGCTGCAACATGGCGTTTTTAGCCCCTTCTTTGGGGTTAAAAGCGCCCCGCTAGCAGCGGAAAAGTGCCACTTAAACAGCGCTAAAGCGCCACTAAAAGGAGTAACGCTTTAGTGCTAACGCGGCCGCGGCACCAGTGTGAAATTGGTCTTAAAAACTTTGGACTGATATGTTGTATCGTTTTTCGAAAATTTCTTTTAGCGGCTCAAGCAAACCACACAGAGCGCTATGACTGCGTGTGCGTGGGCATGTGTGACCTCACAATGACATCATGTCATGCATTTTAATCACATGACCTCTGGAAGGTTTACCCCCCTTCATGACCAGGCCTTTTTTTTGCGATACGGCACTGCGTTACTTTTACTGACAGTTGTACGACGTTGTACCCAAATAAAATTGATGACTTTTTTTCCCCACAAATAGAGCTTTCTTTTGGTGGCATTTGATCACCTCTGCGGTTTTAATTTTTTGTGCCATAAACAAAAAAAAGTCTCATCAATATTCCTATCGCACACCTTCCTGGAAACAAGGCTCATCAGTAATGGGTGCTGCAGTGATTACCAGCTACAAAACCGGAAACACAAAGTCAATGTACAATATCTCACAAAAGTAAGTACACCCCTCACATTTTTGTAAATATTTTATTCTATCTTTTCATGTGACAACACTGAAGAAATGAAACTTTGCTACAATGTAAAGTAGTGAGTGTACAGCTTGTATAACAGTGTAAATTTGCTGTCCCCTCAAAATAACTCAACACACAGCCATAAATGTCTAAACCGCTGGCAACAAAAGTCAGTACACCCCTAAGTGAAAATGTCCAAATTGGGGCCAAAGTGTCAATATTTTGTGTGGCCGCCATTATTTTCCAGCACTGCCTTAACCCTCTTGGGCATGGAGGTCACCAGAGCTTCACAGGTTGTCACCGGAGTCCTCTTCCCCTCCTCCATGATGACATCACGGAGCTGGTGGATGTTGGAGACCTTGCGCTCCTCCACCTTCCGTTTGAGGATGCCCCACAGTTGCTCAATAGGGTTTAGGTCTGGAGACATGCTTGGCCAGTCCATCACCTTTACCCTCAGCTTCGTTAGCAAGGCAGTGGTGGTCTTGGAGGTGTGTTTGGGGTCGTTATCATGTTGGAATACTCCCCTGAGGCCCAGTCTCTGAAGGGAGGGGATCATGCTCTGCTTCAGTATGTCACAGTACATGTTGGCATTCATGGTTCCCTCAGTGATCTGTAGCTCCCCAGTGCCGGCAACACTCATGCAGCCCCAGACCATGACACTTCCACCAGTGTGGGAGTGTCATTTCTTAGGTGTTGTCACATGAAAACATATAATAAATTATTTACAAAAATGTGAGGGGTGTATCTACTCAGGGCCGTCTTTTCGAATAGGCATGCTGGGCAGTTGCCAGGGGGCCCCACTTGCCTGGGGGCCCACCTGCCCAGCGACCCCAGCCAACTTGCCAAGCATCATTCGGCCGTCTCCTGCATAGGGATGGACTGGCCATCGGGAGTACGAGACTTTCGGTGGGCCGATGGCGTGGGCCGGTTGTCACTGTCAGTGTCACTTGTCTCTCACTCTGAGTCACTCTGTCTGTGTGGATGAAACATTTACGATCACACTCCTGCTGCACCTGGCCAGCGCCAGCCAATAGACATCATCGCTGCCACGACTTCCCTCCCTCTAAGTTTACAGCCCCGTCCTGGCGGCGCTAATGGCCGGAGGCAGGAGGGGATCATGGGAGGAACGTAGAGAGCTGCAACCAAGAAGAGCCAGCGCCGCAGAGGAGGAACCAACAACTTGAACTTCATTACAAGTTCAGACAGCAGCACAGTCAGTGTGTACTATCATCTATCTCAAGTAAGAAAGCACTAAGCTAAGGCTTCTTTCACACTGAGGCGCTGGATGCCTCAGGTTTTTTTGCTGCGATTTGCGGGCGCTAGCGGGGGTATTTTAACCCCCGCTAGCGGCCAAAAAAGGGTTAAAAATGCCCGCAATAACGCCTCTTTGAGGCGTTTTGCGGGCGTATTAGAGGCGCTACCCCATTGATTTCAATGGTCAGGGGCGCTATAGGAGCGCTATTTTTAGCGCTCCTATTGCGCCTCAAAGATGCGGCTTGCAGGAGTTTTTTGAGCCTCCTGCAAGCGCAATGCTCCAGTGTGAAAGCCCTCGGGCTTTCACATTGGATAGTATTGAGAGGCTTTTTTGGGGCGCATTGCAGGCGCTATTTGGAGCGCAATAGCGCCTGCAAAGCGCCTCAGTGTGAAAGGGGCCTAAATTAAGCTGATGCCATACGGAATGCACCTGACTGCAGTCTGAAGATAATTAACTGTGACCGTCTGATTTTTTTAATATGCAGCAGGGAGGGGGTTAAATGCCCTGCACTGGTCATAGTAACTGATGTATTAATTGTCCTGCACTCACTGGTCACATCACGGTCACTAATGAATGAATTTACTGGTCACGGTCACAGATTAATTAATTTACTGGTCACTGATGAATGAATTTACTGGTCACGGTCACTGATGAATGATTTTACTGGTCACTGATAAACGATGAATGAATTTACTGGTTACGGTCACTCAGGGGCGGATCCAGAGTCTTTTCTCGGGAGGGGCACTGCCGAAAAATGATTTTTTTTGTGGGAAATTTATCGGGGAAATGGTTGGTGTCGGCGCTTCAATCATCCCGGCACCATGGTTGTTATGGTGTCAGGATGATTGAAGCACATTATTTCTATTATTACATTGTAATATGAAATTAAATAGTTCAATGCAGAATCAGTGGGAGCCCCGAGTGTGTCACTTGCCACCGTCGCCTGCAATTAGTGGGAGCCCTGAGCGTGTCACTTGCCACACGTTGTGGATTGTCACTTGCCACATCTTGTGGATTGTCACTTGCCACATCTTGTGGATTGTCACTTGCCACATCTTGTGGATTGTCACTTGCCACGTCACCTGCCACACCTTGCGGATTGTCACTTGCCTGCCACCAGATGCAGATTGTCATTTGCCACGTCGCCTGACACACCTTGTGGATTGTCACTAACTTGCCTGCTAAGGTGTAGTTTTGGTTGTCTCTTGCTGTGTCCCAGACTCCCAGAGTCAGGATAATGTAATCTCTCTGCTGCCTGCACAGTGAGGGTGGAAGTCACTGCAGGAATGCAGGGCAGGCACGGGCGGTGAGAGATGATCTCATCTCTCTGCTCCCCCGCTCCCGGCTAGCTGATTGGCCAGCTGCCACACTGAGCCTGTTCTCTCACTCTCACCTGCGCTGCCAACACACTGAGCGGCACGGTCTGCCCATGAACCGCGCCACCCGCCCACAAACCGCGCCGCAAGCGGAGCCGCACGCTTTCTTACCCGTCTGTGGAGCCGCACGCTATTGCACCTGCCCGCAGAGCGGCCCGACGTGACTCACTGACGTCACTCGTTGCTAGACGCCAAGCGGCCCAGGCGTTAGCAGTGAGTGCAGGGAAGAGGCTCCACCCACCTCCTCCTCCGCTCCTGGTATCGTGTCAGTGCGCCACGCAACTACATTAGACGAGTCTCTCTCTCAGCGCCGCTGATCGGCTGATGTGAGAAACTGAGAGAGACTCAGAGAGGCAGCGGCAGCCGCAGAACAAGTACTGTATATAAGCGAGTATAAGCCGAGGCACCTAATTTTACCCCAAAAAACTGGGAAAACGTATTGACTCAAGTATAAGCCTAGGGTGTCCTAGGCTTATACTTGCCTCACTTTGCCTCACTGTGCCCATGCCTCACTGTGCCCAGGACTAGACTGATGTTTAACATGGAAGTCTATGGAAGGAGTGCCCGGCTTTGAAAAATCGGTTCTCCCAGACACCAAACTTTTTAAACTTATAGAGGAGACATGGGGCTACATGTGTGCCAAGTTTGGGGTCCAGAGGACCTACGACCGGCCGGTACCGGGTCCGCAAAATCACTGGAGAAATGACCGTTTAACATTGGAGTCTATGGAAGGGGTGCCCGGTTTTAAAAAATCAGTGCTCCCCGGCCGTAGGTCCCCCAGACACCAAACTTTGCACACTTGTAGAAGAGACATTGGGCTACACGTGTGCCAAGTTTGGGGTCCAGGGGTCCTACGGCCGGCCGGTACCGGGTCCCCAAAGTTCGGGAGATCAGGCGCAAAAAAAAACAAACAGAGCAAGCGAGTGTGACAGATGGTCTCGGGGGGGGGGGGGCAATTGCCCTGTTGCCCCCCCTGGATCCGCCACTGCGGTCACTGATGAATGAATTTACCGGTCATGGTCACTGATGAATTAATCTACTGCCACTACTGGTCTCGGTCACTGATGATGAATGAATGTACTGCCACTGCATTTATGGCTGCTGGTAACGCCGCATTTATTTTATTCTCGTGCGCGATTGTGTAGACAGGGCCCCAGTGCACTGTATTGCTCGGGGGCCTATAATGCTCTTAAGATGGCACTGTATCTTCTTATTCGCCAACACACCAGGAATCTTCAGTTACCATTCAAAGGTTTTTATTGCAGATAGATCACATCACAAAGACAAGTGCAATGTTTCAGAGCCACGCAGGACCCCTTAGTCAAGCATGTAATGATAAACAAAAAAACAATACAAATTTCAAAAACAAAAAGGTTTTACTTTCTGCTAAAAAAAATGCACTGTCACTGTACTAATGACACTGGTTGGGAAGGGGTTAACATCTAGGGTGATGAAAGGGTTAACAGTGTGCCTGGCCAGTGTTTATATGTACTGTGGGGAGGTGCTTTTACTAGGGCCAGATATGGATCCATGTCCCTGCTATGGGGCGGACGCGGACCTGAACTGGTTAAAAATCTGTGACGCTTATTGAGAATGTAAACCAACTCTGTGTATAAGGGGCCCCCCCAAACCTTAAGTGCCCCGGGGCCCCCCCACCCCCCAAGGTCTAAATCTGGCTCTGCCTATTGGTAGATCCCCAAGAATATCAAGCATCAGGTGAAGAGTTGAAGGGACGTTAGGCTGTAAGCTGGTTACAATGTAACATTGAGGAGCAGAGAGGGTTAACGCGAGTGTTGCGTGCAGCGGCAGTCCTCGGTTCAGTGGGAAGGGCGCGTACGAAACAGGAATGATAACATTTAACGCACCAGGAAGCACGCAATCAGAGACACAGCAAACGGAATCATCAGAAATGGAGTGGCACACAAAGAAGACGCGACACACATACTTATTACTGCATTAGTGGGGGGAATCAAAGGTTTAACCCTCGCTGCTCTAACCCTATAGATTCAGCCCAAGAGAGAAAAAAAAATCAAGCTTAGACAGAAAGACACGGGACCTTGGCATCCTGGTGCAATGTGGTAATACAAGTACATTAGCATGCGTTTGTTTTTTTGTGTGTTGTATTAAAATGGTTGTAAAGCCTAAACATTTTTTACCTCAATACATTCCTTGCAGTAAAGGTAAAAAATGTTTAGGCATCAGTTTTGGCCCCTCACACCCCCTCTTACTTACCTGAGCCCTTATTCGATCCAGCGCTGTGCATGTTTGCAGCTCTGCTCTCCCCTCACTTCCGGGTCTCACTGGCTTTGCGGAGACTAACCTTAAAAAGTGGTTAAATAAAGCTTCAGGTTTTTTTTTTTTAAATAACAAACATGTTATACTTTCTTCCTCTGTGCAGTTGGTTTTGCACAGAGTGGCCCCGATCCTCCTCTTCTGGGGTCCCTCAGCGGCGCTAGTAGCTCCTCCTCTTCTTGTCAGAAAAGCGCTCTCTTTCGGGACACCCGTGCATGCCCGCGTCATTGAATTTGATTGAGAGCAGCAGGAGCCAATGGCTGCGCTGCTATCAATCCATCCAATCAGGACCCGTGACACCGGATTTTGCTGGGGTGCTCATCCCCAGTGCGAGAAAGAGAGGGTGCAGGTAAGTAAAACGGGGGCTCGGGGAGGGCTACAGCCTCAGGCTCTAATCAGGTGCTTCAAAAATAAATAAATAAAAACTCCATTGGAATAAATGCGCCTGGCGCCCCGCATGTAGATTAGGGGCCGGGTGTATAGTTTAGGGGGGTGACGCCCCTGTGCCCTGTATGGATGGGCCGCCACTGCTATGGACACAACAGCAGCAGAGCTCAGGAGGGAGAAAGCACAAGTGCCCTCATGGGAAGCGGAGGAGGAGCCGGGAGCACAGGCGGGGAACTCGAGAAGGGGAGGCGCGAGGCCGTTCTGTGCAACCCTAAGCTTCCGGTGCAATCTAGTGATTCCAGTGCACCCCTAAGCTTTTCGTTTCATCCCGTTACCTCGGAATGCCTTGTGCACCCTCTGAATATTCTGGTGCGATTCAATGCTTTTAAGTGCAGAGGAGGAATTTGGGGCCTATGGACCCCAGATCTCTCCATAAAGAGAACCTGTCACATGCCTTTTACGGTCTTAAAAGGATACTTACATTCCTTGTGACAGCAATAAAAGTGGTTTAAAAAATAATACATATTTAACCACTTCAGTACCGGGCACTTTCTTTTGGTGGTATTTGAGCACCACTGGGGTTTATATTTTTTGGTAAACAAACTAAAAATGACCAAAATTTTGGAGGAAAAAAAAATGTTTTTCTTCATTTCTGTTATAACATTTTGTTTTCTCCTTCACTGACGGGCACTGATGAGGCTACACCAATAGGCACTGATATGTAGAATTGATGCGCACCGATAGGCAGCACTGATGGGCACTAATAGGCAGCACTGATGGGCACTAATAGGTGGCACTGGGTAGGCAGCACTGATGAGGAGCCACTGACAGGCATTACTGATGGGGCACTGGCACATTTATGGGCACTGATTGGCACTGTTGTGGGCACTGGTAGATGTTTTTGATGGGGCACAGACTGGCAGCTTATGGGCACATCTGATGGGGGCTGTGCTGATAATCAATGTGCTGATTATCAGCACAGACCCCCTGCTCTAACAAGGAGAACCAGCTGATCGCTCTCCCTGTCAGCACGAACCGAGGAAAGGCGTTTCCCGGCACTTCCTGGTTCACACGATGTTCAGCTGCGATTGGTCACAGCTGATCATGTGGTAAGGAGCCTCCGTCAGAGGGGGTAAGCAGGCAGATTAGCGCTCGATTGGATTTGGGGGGGTTTGCTGAAACATGATACTCATACATCTTGGGGGGGGGGGGGTGGTTGCAATTTGGCATGTTCTCCCTGGGCTCTAGATGACCTTGTCCCGACACTGTTCACCTCATTTACTAAGTTCTGGAGCAACTGCACAGTCTATTTGTCTATATAGTGAATCGGTCCCATAGGCTTACATAAAGGGGCTTTTACAGGTGAAAAAAATAAAAAGAAGCTCAACACCTGTAACGGCTGCATTTTTGAAGCTCTGTGTGTATGATGATGTCATAATGACACAGGACCGGTCACATGATGAGTACACCGGCCACTCCAGGCTGAAGAGCACTCCCAGGATAAGGAGTACCACTCGCTCTGCAGGTAGCCGGTCATGTTTTACGTTTGATGGAAGCGTACCCCTCCCAGCGTCATGTAGAAGATGCTACAACAGCGTCCCTTTAATAGAAGGAGAGAGGCCGAGCCTGAATGACAGCAGGAAGGATGTGATCGGGGAAGATAGTCGTATCTGCAGTGAAGAAGCCATCACATCTCATTAGCAGCCGATGAGAGGGAGCGATGTCTGTGTGTCGGTGTGACAGTGAGTGACAGGCTGGAGATGGGGAGAGATAGTTCTCCGCATCATTACACCGCCGTGACAAAATTCCCAGTTTACGACATCCCGATGCACGTGGATTAAAATGCAAACAAAACCAAAATATGTATTATAAATGAAGAGCGATACAAGACAAATGCATGCTACAGATATACACCAAAGAGGACCTGTCAATAAATTTTACAATAAATTCCTGGCATCTCACAATTTACAGCAACAGGATAATTTTTCAGGAAAGTTTTGACTTTTATCATTATAAAGCCGTCCATCTCCAGTTCAGTGCCTTAGGCTGAGATGATGTCATCAGTCTGCTTCAGGCAGGAGGAAGCAATTTCTCAGTCTCCTCTCCCCCCAGTGATCAGATTGAAAAATTATAAAGTAATTCACAAGATGCGAGGCTGCAGCAGGGGCCAATCCAGGGTCGTAACTAGAACTTTTGGGGCCCTGGTGCAAGAAATCTTGAAGGACCCCCTGGCCTCCAACTTTTCTTTTACAATGATAAATAATATATCTATGACATGGTATGCAAACTATGTAACATGAAGACCTTAATGAAAGACTTCTGAGACTTTAGTCTTAAAGGGGTTGTAAATCCTCAAGGTTTTTCACCTTAATGGATTAAGGTGAAAAACCTCCTGTGATGCAGCTGCCCCCCCAGATACCCCATTTTACTTACCTGAACCTGGTTTTTCCAGCGCCGGGGACGAGCACACCAGCTCCAGCCGGTGTCTTTGGTCCTGATTGGATAGATTGGTAGCAGCGCAGCCATTGGCTCCCGCTGCTGTCAATCAAATCCAATGACGCGGGCGCCAGACGGGGCCGAGTCCTGCTGTCTGTGTGAATAGATGCAGCAGCAGGGCACGGGAGCACGCCGGCACGAGTGCCTCGAAGGAGAGCGCCTCTCCAACGGGGCACTCGAGAACAGTAGGAGCCAGGAGCGCCACTGAGGGATCCTAGAAGAGAAGGATCGTGGCCACTCTGTGCAAAACCAACTGCACAGAGGAGGGAAGTATATATTATTTTTTTAACAAAAAAAAAAAACTGAACCTTTAGTTACCCTTTAAATTATTGCAAGTTCTCAAGGCTGAAGACAAGCAAATCCTGGAATACAATTCAAGTAACACTGTACTTCTCAATGCAGTTCTCAAACA
The DNA here is from genome assembly GCA_029206835.1 of Rana muscosa. NCBI lineage: Eukaryota > Metazoa > Chordata > Amphibia > Anura > Ranidae > Rana > Rana muscosa. Next base: position 229,425,958 of record CM055126.1, read on the forward strand.
AGAGAAAAATGAATTTCTGCCACTAGGTGTCACTGCAGAGGAAAGGCCCCAATTTAGTTGGCTTGTGGGCTCCATACAGTTGGGTAATTGTTTGGATATAGTAGATCAGTGATGGCAAACCTTGGGACCCCAGATGTTTTGGAACTACATTTCCCCATGATTCTCAAGTACACTGCAGAGTGCATGAGTATCATGGGAGATGTAGTTCCAAAACATCCGGGGTGCCAAGTTTGGCCATCATTGTAGTAGATGAAGGTTTCTCTCCTCTCAGGCCTTAAGCGCTTCCAATACCCCCTTCCTGCCCAGGCCGATTTTTTACCCCCTTGCTTTTCACCTTTTAGTGCTGTCACACTTTCATTGACAATTGCGCGGTCATGCAACACTGTACGCAAATTAAATTATCATTTTTTTGAGACAGATAGAGCTTTCTTTTGGTGGTATTCAATCGCCACTGGGTTTTTTTTTTTTTTTTGCTTTAAAAAAAATAAAAAAAAAGGACTGCAAATTGGAAAAAAATAAATACAAATTTCTAGATTCTGGTAGAAAATGTGGTAAATAAGTAATTTTTCTCCTTCACTAATGGGCACTAATGAGGTGGCACTGATGAGACAGCACTGATGGGCAATGAGGTGGCGATAATGAGGAGGCACCAATATGCAGCACTGATGGGCACTGGTAGGTGGCACTGATGGGCACTGTTGGGGCAGCATTGATAATCAGTGCAGGTCTCCCCTGCAGGTCTCATCAGCTGCTGACCGGCTCTCCTCTCCTCACGCACTGTCAGTGTGAGGCGAGGAGAGCCAATAAACTGCATTTTCTTGTTTACATGTGATCAGCTGTGATTGGCTCTTTACTGAGATTGGGGATGCGCCTTGTCCTTTGGATTTAGCCACACCACTGAATCGCAGCGCTGCGTGCCACCATGGGCACACAAGTGCAGCGAGAGTGGGCGAGTGGCACAATCTCATAGGACGTCGTCCAAGAACAATAGGACCACCCCGCAACAGTCATTTCCCTATACTGCGGGCGGCAGGTTGTACATTTGTCTGACCAATTTGTTTCTTTTTATAATCTTTAAATAATTCCTATCAATGTTCTCCACCATCACAGCACAATGTTTCACTATAGTTTTCTCAGTACAGTGGTTGTTCTTTTCCTCCTCTCGGTAAAATGGTGAGACCAACATCTAGAGTTTGGAACACATTTCCATAATGCAATTTCTGCTGAGAGCAAAGCTGAAATTTATTACAAATGTCGTGAGAAGAAACACTCTTTTCCAAATGCTACAAGGATGACAAAACACATTATTGCATGCCAGAGTGGCCCTAAAGACAATAAACAATACTTTATGGAATTAAATGATGGGGGCCAGAGTCAGAGGCGTAACAAAAACCTTTAGGGCCCTGGGGCAAGAAACCATGAAGGTTTCTTGCCCCAGGACCCTTTACACCCATTGTGGGGCCCTTTATTATGGTCCCACAGTGGAACCCTTTCACATGTTCGGTGGGCCCCTTTCCTGCTGTCAAAAGAAGATCATTTTGGTCCCAGCGAAGGATTGGAGCCACAAAAGGCAGTTACTTACCCAAGTGGCTTTGACACCTGTATTTTTATTAAAAAGATTACAAAAATGTATTAAATAGAAGGTAAAACTCCTACATAAAGCAACTAAGTCAAAAATCTTTACTATTACCCGCCACCAACTACACAATTTTTAAAGACAACGCTGTCTCTGAACACATATTAAAAATGCTAGCATTACGGGATCTGCTTAGCAATTGTCAGCAGGGGGGTAAAAATCCTTCTAGTAGTATCCTAACAGCATAGGCATGCGCACAGGGTGTGCCGGATGTGCATGGGCATACCCTAATCACTCCATGCACATTAGCATTATTGCTCTGTGTGCCAGCAGGAAGATGGGAAAGGTCTCCATCTAACCGTCTCTTACGCACTTTTTTCACTGTGCCGACAGGGAGACCGATTTCCCTGCCAACGCGATATGTAGACACACACACCTATGCATAACAGAATATTTCATAACTGCCGAGCAATTAGTAATAGGCCCCTTGAAATATAAACTCCAGCATGATGTTAGACTACCTTGATTAAAAACTGCCATACGTATTGTGACAGCAGGAAGGTAAAGTCACCTGGTTGCATCCAGGGGGGTAGATATATTTCGCCCAGATTCAGGCTTTACGCCTACTTATACAACTAGGTGGAGAGTTGTATAAGCCCAGCTGAGGCTAGTGGGCTCATGGATGACTCATACCTCTAGGGAGAGTGTGGGGCGTCGTGCAGACAGGGAGTTGATGAGACCAGCTGAAGCTTGTCAGCTCATTTAGGCCTCTATAAGAACTCCCAGATTCATTAGATGTTAGCTCATGCCTGGACCCAGACCTGTGTGGACTGTCTAGGGAGAGTGAACCCCTGTGCGGTGAGACAAAGCCTGTGTGGCTATTTGCTTGGACATTTAAAACCAGGGACTTAGGGACTAGGACAGCACTAGGCTGATCCCAGTTGTTAGTTAGGAAACCTGTATGTTTAGTCAGAGGTCAAGTTGACCAGGATTTATTTTGTTTATGTTTCTTTTGGCTTTGCTCTGTTTTGTCACTGTAAATAGAAAATAAACCGCACCTTTTTTTGATTTTGAAAACCACAACCTCCATTTGCTGGGCCTGTTTTTGTGTGGGGAGCCCATCCCGGGGGGTCACACACACCCGCTGCCGAGCTAACCCCCTCACAGTTGGTGGAGAACCAGTGGCAGTTTTTTTTTAAGCCAGCATGGAGGAGATACTGAAGCAGCTGGCTCTAGCAAATGCCAATCAACAGCAGACAAATGCAGGTTTGCAAAAGAGCCTTGCAGCTCATCAACAGAGCCTTGCAGCTCAACAACAGAACTTCGCAGCCCAGCAGCAAGCTCATCAACAGAGCCTTGCAGCCCAGCAGCAAGCTCACCAACAGAGTCTGGAAGCTCAGCAACAAGCCCAGCAGCAATCTGAGGCCCGCTTCATAGACCTGTTACAGAAGCAAGAGCAGAGACTACAACAAATGGAAGCAGTAATGCAGCAACGTCCGCAGACCAGTGAGGAAAGCCGTCCCACTAATACCGCGTCCTTTGGGGTGAGTCGTTTATTGACAAAAATGACTGGAGAGGATGATCCAGAGGTATTTTTGACCACATTTGAAAGGACTGCTGAAAGAGAAAAGTGGCCTGAGGAGCAGTGGGCTGGACTGGTGGCTCCTCTGTTAACTGGTGAATCGCAGAAGGCTTACTATGACCTAGAGCCTGACCAAGCAAAAGACTATGTGATGCTAAAAGCTGAAATATTGGCAAGGCTGGGTGTCACCCAGGCTGTCCGGGCTCAGCGTGTGCATAACTGGACTTTCCAGCTTGGAAAACCCCCCAGGTCTCAAATGTATGATCTCATTCACCTGAGCAGAAAGTGGCTACAGCCAGAGACTTTGTCCGCACCAAAGATTGTGGAACGTGTTGTAATGGATCGGTTTTTGAGAGCTCTTCCTACTGCCATCCAAAAGTGGGTAAGCCATGGAGACCCAGAGATGGCCGATGGTCTTGTGGATCGTGTGGAGAAATACTTGGCTACAGAGAACCTGACGGCCTCTTCCAGAGACACTCGGACTTTCCACCCTAAGACCAGACCATCCCCAGGGGCGGATAAGAGGATTCCAAGGGGTGAGGGTGGAGAGAGTGAGAGGGTGGGAGCTCTACCCCAAGTTTGGCGAGAACAGCCTGGGAAATCAGCGGCTCAAGAGGCGGCAAGAAGGATCGTTTGCTACCGCTGCCGGCAAGCGGGACATATTGCAGCCAATTGCCCGGTTGTGGAGGAACCCATGCAGTGTGACTTTCTGACGGGCAGACGTCAGTCGCTGTGTGCGACAGTCGCATGCACTGCCATTCGAGGAACTGAGAAACATTTATGCAAAATGTGTGTTAATGGTAGAAATGTTGTGGTATTGCTGGATTCAGGTAGCCTTGTGACCCTGATTAAGGCTGAGTTAGTTAAAACAGAGGTCTCTGGGAATAGCAAGGTAGCTGTTATTTGTGTGCATGGGGACACCCGAGAGTATCCAGTGACTACAGTGTGTTTCGAGACCCCCAAAAGGTACCCTCTCTCATCCAGTGGGCTTAGTATCTCAGTTACCGCATGACGCCATTGTGGGAAGGGATTTTCCGAAGTTCTGGGAACTGTGGGATGATCCTGAGCCCCCCACTGGTACCCCTATGTACCAGGAATGTGATAGCCAGAACTCCCCTGAGAGTGGTGAGGACTCTCCGGAATTTCCCTTATCAGTATTGGCAGGGGAGACTCAAGAAACTGGAGAGGAGCCCACCTCCTCAGACGAAAACCTACCGTCTGTGGAGTTTTCTGATCTTGAGGTTCACAGGGAAAACTTTGCCACAGAACAGTTGAAAGACCCCGCCCTAATAAAGGCACGGGAAAACGTAGTGAAAATAGATGGCGAGTTAGTGAACCCAGATAATACCTGCACTTACCCATACTTCAGCGTAGAGAAGGACCTACTGTATCGGGTGGCAAAAAGGGCAGAAGAAACCGTTGAGCAGCTTGTGGTGCCCAAACCTTACAGGAAGTTGGTGTTGGAGTTGGCCCATGGGCACATTCTTGGAGGTCATCTGGGGACAGAGAAAACCCGAGAGAGGGTATTACAGAGATTCTATTGGCCGGGGGTGATGAAGGACATAGAAAATTATTGTTCCTCCTGCCCTGTGTGTCAGAGGTCGGCCCCGATGCCACATTTCCGTAGCCCGCTGGTCCCTCTACCCATCATTGAGGTCCCGTTTGAGAGGATCGCCATGGATTTGGTAGGTCCTATAATCAAGTCCGCTAGGGGGCACCAGTACATATTAGTTATAATAGACTATGCCACCCGTTATCCAGAAGCGATCCCTCTCCAAAATACCTCGGCCAAAACCATAGCCAAAGAGCTATCTCTTGTGTTTAGCCGGGTGGGTATTTGTAAAGAACTGCTTACGGACCAAGGTACACCCTTTATGTCCCGGGTTATGAAGGAGCTGTGTAAATTGTTCAAAGTGACGCAATTACGTACATCTGTGTATCACCCCCAAACTGATGGGCTGGTTGAAAGATTCAACAAAACCCTAAAACAAATGTTGAAGAAAGTGGTGGATAGAGATGGAAAGGATTGGGACTGTCTACTTCCTTATCTGATGTTTGCTATTAGGGAGGTGCCCCAATCCTCTACGGGATTCTCCCCCTTTGAGTTACTGTATGGGAGACACCCAAGAGGGCTGTTGGATATTGCCAAGGAAACTTGGGAAAGTGAGAGTTCTCCCCACAGGAGTGTGATTGAGCATGTCGCCCTGATGCAAGATCGAATTGCACAGGTAATGCCCATCGTGAAGGAACATTTGGCCCAAGCGCAGTTGGCACAGCAGAGAGTGTACAACCGTGGAGCCAAGACCCGTACCTTTTCCCCGGGGGATAGGATACTGGTACTTGTCCCTACGGTTGAAAGTAAATTCCTTGCCAAATGGCAAGGCCCCTACGAGATAATGGACAAAGTGAGCGAAGTGAATTACAAGGTCAGACAACCAGGAAGGCGAAAGCCTGAACAGATCTATCACGTTAATCTGTTGAAAGCCTGGAGGGATAGAGAGTCCCTAGTCGCAGACACTTGGTCACCAGCTCAAACTGGTTGCGTGATTCCGGAGGTTGGAATAGCAGCCACCTTGTCACAACCCCAACAACAGGAGGTTAAGGAGTTTGTGCTTCGCAACAAGGGGGTATTCTCTGAGCTGCCGGGACAAACATTTGGGGTAGAGCATGACATCATTACCCCGCCCGGTGAAAGGGTGAAGTTAAAACCCTATCGGATCCCAGAGGCCCGACGGGAGGCAATACGGGAGGAAGTACAGAAAATGCTGAACTTAGGGGTGATAGAGGAGTCCCAAAGTGATTGGTCTAGTCCCATTGTGTTGGTGCCTAAACCAGATGGGAGCTGGCGATTTTGTAACGATTTTCGTCAGTTGAACAAAGTTACAAAATTTGACACCTACCCCATGCCACGTATAGATGAGTTGATCGACCGGCTGGGAACAGCCCGATACATGACGACTCTTGACCTCACAAAAGGGTATTGGCAAATCCCCCTGGCCAAATTGGCCAAAGAGAAAACCGCATTTGTAACCCCAGACGGGGCGTTCCAATATAAAAGAATGCCGTTCGGGTTACAGAATGCGCCGGCCACATTCCAGCGGAAAATGGACCAGATGCTGAGGCCCCATCGGAAGTATGCTGCGGCTTACCTGGATGACGTAATTGTCCATAGCACAGATTGGGCCTCACATCTGCCAAAAGTGCAAGCAGTCCTGGACTCTGTTCGGGAAGCGGGGTTTACGGCTAACCCCAAGAAGTGTACCATTGGGCAGGAGGAGGCCAAATATCTTGGGTACACCATTGGGAGGGGAGTAATAAAACCCCAACTCAACAAAGTCGAGGCCATCCAGAGTTGGCCACGTCCCAACAGCAAGAAGCAGGTACGAGCCTTTCTGGGAATCGCTGGGTATTATCGGCGATTCATTCCCCACTTTGCTTCTAAGGCTGTGCCCCTAACCAACCTAACGAAGGGGAAAGGGTCGGTCATGATTAAATGGACCCCCGAGGCTGAGGCAGCATTCCAATTCTTGAAACAAGCCTTATGTAGCCAGCCAGTGTTGTACTCACCCGACTTCTCTAAAGACTTTGTCGTACAAAGTGATGCGTCAGATGTGGGGTTAGGAGCAGTATTGTCCCAGGTCTGGAACGGGGAAGAGCACCCAGTCATTTACCTCAGCAGGAAGTTGAAGTCCCATGAGGTAAATTACGCCACCGTTGAAAAGGAGTGTTTAGCGGTGAAGTGGGCTCTAGATTCCCTTCGGTACTACCTGCTAGGTAGGCACTTTGACATGGTTACGGATCACGCTCCGTTAAAGTGGATGGCTCAAAACAAGGAAACAAATAGAAGAGTGAATAGGTGGTTCCTGGCCCTCCAGGAATTCAACTTCACAGTAAAGCATCGCCCTGGCGTTCAAATGGGGAATGTGGATGCTTTGTCTCGAGTACATGAATGCCTGATTGCTGGTGTTCCAACCCCGAGGTTAAAACAAGAGGGGGGGTATGTGACAGCAGGAAGGTAAAGTCACCTGGTTGCATCCAGGGGGGTAGATATATTTCGCCCAGATTCAGGCTTTACGCCGACTTATACAACTAGGTGGAGAGTTGTATAAGCCCAGCTGAGGCTAGTGGGCTCATTGATGACTCATACCTCTAGGGAGAGTGTGGGGCGTCGTGCAGACAGGGAGTTGATGAGACCAGCTGAAGCTTGTCAGCTCATTTAGGCCTCTATAAAAACTCCCAGATTCATTAGGTGTTTGCTCATGCCTGGACCCAGACCTGTGTGGACTGTCTAGGGAGAGTGAACCCCTGTGCGGCTATTTGCTTGGACATTTAAAACCAGGGACTTAGGGACTAGGACAGCACTAGGCTGATCCCAGTTGTTAGTTAGGAAACCTGTATGTTTAGTCAGAGGTCAAGTTGACCAGGATTTATTTTGGTTATGTTTCTTTTGCTTTGCTGTGTTTTGTCACTGTAAATAGAAAATAAACCGCACCTTTTTTTGATTTTGAAAACCACAACCTCCGTTTGCTGGGCCTGTTTTTGTGTGGGGAGCCCATCCCGGGGGGTCACACACACCCGCTGCCGAGCTAACCCCCTCACAGTATATGCAATAAAAAAAATAGCAAAAAGAAGGTGTATGACTACCCAATAATTGATTCACCAACAGTCCTTTGCTGCCATTGTGCTATGTGCTGGGTGTCCAGTGCGCCCCTGTGCCCGGGCCAATTCTGACACTTCTCACAATTGTAAAAATCAACTTTTTTTTTTTGCTAGAAAAAATTAAAAAAAACATTCTATATATTTTTTTTTTAAGCAGAGGCCCTAGAGAATAAAATGGTGTGTGTTCCAATTTTTTTATGTCATATGTTTTTTGCACAGCAGTTTTTATTTAGTGACAGAGGCTTTGACTAGCATTCAGAGCGCTTTAACAAAGTGTGTCCAAAGCCTAGTTTTTGAAGCAAGTGTAAACTAACTAACCCAAAGGCCTGGTTCTCACCTGTGCATTTTTTTAGTGCGGTTTCCGTTTTGCAGAAACATATTACAGTCCATTTAACATGGTTTCCTATGGATGTAGTTCACATCTGTGCATTTTATGGAAAGGGCCAGGGACTTTTTTCTGGTTCCATAGACTTTAACCCCCTTCCTTACCGGGCCATAATAATATGACGCCGGCAGGAACCCTCCCTCTCTCCGGGTGGACCTCACATGACGTCTTTTCTTCCCGGCCGTCTAGGGGGCACGTGCGGCACCGCTCGTGACCCAGTGAGCGTGCCCGGCGGCCGCGATGGCCACCGGGCACCCGCGATTATGGCAGGAGTGTGGATCTGTGTGTGTAAACACACAGATCCACCTCCTGTCAGAGGTGAGGAGACCGATGTGTGTTCCCAGTACAGAGGAACTCAGATCAATCTCCTCCCCTTGTGAGTCCCCTCCCCCTACAGTTAGAATCACTCAATAGGGAACATATTAACCCCTTCAGCGCCCCTAGTGTTAACCCCTTCCTTGCCAGTCACATTTACACAGTAATCATTGCAGTTTTATAGCACTAATCGCTGTATAAATGTGAATGGTCCCAAAAACGTGTCTAAAGTGTCCGATATGTCCACCGCAATGTCACGAAAGAAGAAGAAAGAAGAAGAAAGAAGATCGCAAAAAACTAAAAAAAACTAGTAAAAAAAAAAATGCCATAAATCTATCCCCTATTTTGTAGACGCTATAACTTTTGCGCAAACCAATCAATATACGCTTATTGTGATTTTTTTTTTTTTACCAAAAATATGTAGAAGAATACATATCGGTCTAAACTGAGGAAAAAAAATTGTTTTTTAAAAAAACAATTGTGATATTTATTAAATCAAAAAGTAAAAAAAATAGTGTTTTTTTTTCAAAATTGTCGCTCTTCTTTTGTTTATAGCGCAAAAAATAAAAACCACAGAGATGATCAAATACCACCAAAAGAAAGCTCTATTTGTGGGGGGAAACAAAGATTTCATTTGCGCAATTGTCATTCAAAGTGCAACAGCGCTGAAAACCAAACATTGGTCTGGGCAGGAAGGGGGTGAAAATGCCCTGTATTGAAGTGGTTAATGGATCAAATACCTGTATTGAAAAATGCACCTGCAATATGCAAACTGCCACCTGCATAGGTGCGAATCAGGGCTTAGTGTCCAATTTGTCTGCCCCAGTCCTGCTATAAGTTGGTGATCTCTGCCATTACTAGTAAAGTAAAAAAAAAATAAAAAAAAATCTGTAACTATATTGCATAATTTGTAGACGCTATAACTTTTGCACAAACCAATCAATATTCGCTTATTGGGATTTTTGTTACTAAAAATATGTAGCAGAATACATATTGGCCTAAATTGATGGAGACTTTTTTTTTTTTCCCCCCCATTGGATTTGTTTTATAGTAGAAAGTAAAAAACAGTTTATTTTTTTTCAAATTGGTTGTTTTTTGTTTATAGAGCAATGTTTGGGGCTTCTGAGTAATTTTCTAGCAAAAAAAAAAAAAAAAAAAAAAAAGAAGAAGATGATTTTAGGAGAGAAATGTCAGAATTGGCCTGGGTAGCAAGTGGTAATAAATAAATTGAAAGAGAAAAAAAAAATGCACTGCAAACACATGTAAAGACACTGAAAATGTGCACAAACACACAGACAGAAGTGCAGAGTGAACGCAGAGAAAATGAAACCTACCTCACCTGTCATTACAATGCACCTTGTGAAGGGAGGAGAGGTGGAGGAGTCAGTTTTAGTAATGAACACACCTGAGCTCCAGATTGCAGGAAGGTGACACCTGACCCCGCTGATCATACCTGGAAAATAATCACCTGGAGAGATCCATGAAATGTCTACAGAAGCGTCAGACTTCACATGCGGGCCGAGACCTTCTAAAGCCTCGTACACACGGTCGGACTTCAAACAAACTTTTGCCCTGGTTCACACTGGTGCGATTTGACATGTCAAATCGGTGAAATTTGCCGCAAATTGCGGGCAATGGCACCGTCCAAATCGGTGCGACGCCGCATCTGCGGCGCTGCACCGATTACAAAAAGTAGTTTCTGTACTACTTTTTGCGATTTCAGCCGCGATTTACATTGACATCTGTTTCAGATGTCTTTGAAATTGCGGCTGAAATCGGGACTGCCAGCGGGAGTGAAATCGTGCGAGTTCAGCTGAACTCGCAGCTTCACTCCTGCAGCCCCAGTGCGAACGTGGGCTTTCCGTGGATTTTTGTCCGAAGGGAGTTGGCCGGGAACACCCATAGCATACACACGGCAGGACTTTTCTGCAAACTTTCCCAACATCACGTGGTTTTTCTGCTCTTTACCGTCACCCTTTGGTCAACTTCTGCTATTGTTGGTTGATTTTAACATTGGTTCTGGGCATGCGTGTTTGTACTTCGGACAAATTCACGCGCAGTATGAACAAGACGCAATGGCGGTGCCAGGCAGGGACACACAATGATTGTTATAGAAAAGTCTCGATACAATCATGAAAAAAAGTGTTCTTATAAGATTATTTTCTTGTTTCCCATAACAGCTTCCAAATGTCCAGAGTTTGAAATAAGCCCCGCATTGTGATTGGTTACTC
>CM055126.1:229439205-229689205 GCA_029206835.1 Rana muscosa
TGTCAGAGGTCAGAGGAGAACGGGCAGACTGGTTCTAGATGATAGAAAGGCAACGGTAACTCAAATAACCACTCGTTACATCCAAGGTATGTAGCATACCATCTCTGAACGCACAACACATTCATTGTTGAAGCAGATGGGCTACAGCAGCAGAAGACCACACCGGGTGCCTCTCCTGTCAGCTAAGAACAGGAAACTGAGGCTACAATTGGCACAGGATCACCAAAACTGGACAATAGAAGATTGGAGAAACGTTGCCGGGTCTGATGAGTCTGGATTTCAGCACCGACATTCAGATGGTCGGGTCAGAATTTGGCGCCTGGATCCATCCTGCCTTGTGTCACCGGTTCAGGCTGGTGGTGTAATGTGAGGGGGATATTTTCTTGGCACACTTTGGGCCCCTTAGTACCAATTGAGGATCGTTTAATGACCACGGGCTACCTGAGTATTGTTGCTGACCATGTCCATCCCTTTATGACTACAGAGTACTAGAGCTGCACGATTAATCGGGAAGAATCGAAATTGCGATCTTTTTCCCTTCTCAATCTTCAAAACAGCATGTCACGATCTTTCTAACAAGTACAAAGAGTTCTCACAGCTGGATAAACAAAATTAAGGCCCGGTTCACATAGGGGCGTCTCGGTCGCCTGACAAGTCACGTCCCGCTCTGTACTATGGAACCGTTCTAATAGGAGAGATTCGGGTTGCTCCGACTTAGAAAAAGGTTCCTGTACTTCTTTTGGGGGCGACTCAGGGCGACTTGCATTGACTTCTATACAGAAGTCATTGGGCAAATCGCCTCAGGCGGGCGTCTCAAGTCGTCTTGAGATCGCGCCGCCGAGTCGCCCCCGAAGTCGTGCCGCCCCTGTGAGAAACGGGCCCCAGGCAGCCTGCCAAGTTTTAATACACACCGCTCCTTTACCGCTCCAAAGATGCTGCTTGAAGGAGTTTTTTTAACGTCCTGCCAGCACATCGCCTCAGTGTTAAAGCCCTCGGGCATTTGCACTGAGACTGCAGGGGAGCTGTTTTTCAGGCGCTTTACAGGCGCTATTTTTAGCCCAAAAGCGCCTGAAAATGTCCCAGTGTGAAAGGGGGCTACAGTAAAGCCTCGTACACACGATCGGATTATCCGACGGGAATTGTGTGATGACAGGCTGTTGTCAAAACCGAAAATCCGACCTTTTGTACGCTCCATCAGACAATTGTCAGATTTTCCGCCAAAACAAATGTGGGGTAGCATGCTTTAAAATTGTCTGCCAACAATTGTGTGTTGATGGATTATCCGATCGTGTGTACACAAGTCCGTCGGACAAAACGCCAAAGTACAAACACGCATGCTCAGAAGCAATGCTCACCATAACACAACATTAGCAGAAGTTGCCCAAAGGGTGGCGCTAAAGAGCTGAAAAAAACACATTGTTTTGTGTTTGTTGGCCGACAATTCTTTGCCCTTCGGACAAAAGTCTTACGCTTTGTCCGATGAAAATCCGATCGTGTGTAAGAGGCTTTAGAGTGTTGAGACAAAATATTGATCACTGATGAATGCTTACAATGATCAGCTTTTATTTATGTAAAACCTTTACCCTAAAAGGGGGGGGGGGAACGTTTACTGTAGCTGATTATAAAGTATGAAGTGGAGTTTGGCTTCAATTTGTTAGTGTATCTAAATCTGCTAGTACATCTACTCTCCCACAGCCCGACAATGCTGCTATCCAAAAGTGCTCTTTTATCCAGAGTGGGAGTTGCTCTCATACAGGAGGTGTGCTACTGGCCAGATCACCAGATGAGAACAGAGGGTGAGAGAGAGACAGAAAAGAAAACAAATGCAGCCACCACATCTAATGATCGGTAAGCTGCAGTATATTACATTTTTAGTTTTGGCTTTAAAGGGGTTGTAAAGGTTCGTTTTTTATTTTCTAAATAGGTTCCTTTAAGCTAGTGCATTGTTGGTTCACTTACCTTTTTCCTTCGATTTCCCTTCTAAATATTTTTTTTCTTTGTCTGAATTTCTCACTTCCTGTTCCTCCTCAGTAAGCTGTTCTGGCTGACTAAACACGGCTCGGATGATGGTGTGGAGTTCAGTGAGGAGAAACAGGAAGTGAGAAATTCAGACAAAGTAAACGAACATTTAGAAGGTAAATCGAAGGAAAAGGTAAGTGAACCAACAATGCACTAGCTTAAAGGAACCTATTTAGAAAATAAAAAACGAACCTTTACAACCCCTTTAAGGCCGCCCATTTAAAGCAGCAAGACGGCAGAGACAACATACATCCGCCATTTTTGCCAATGCAGCGTATCGCAGTGCATGAAATTGTGTTACTGGATGGTGGAGCCACATTGCCTTTTAGGCCCCATGCACACGAGACGCTGTTATTTGCTGTTGAACGCGCGTTCAGAGGCAGTTGGACGCTTTTTTCAACTGCTCCTGAACCCATTCAATGTTATCCTATGTGTCCATGCACACACTCCCGTTTTTTGGCGTTTACAAGCAGTTGCGTTTAACCTCATTTTTCCAGAAGCAAAAAAATGGGTTCAGACGCAAAAGTTTTCCACGTTTCAGACGCTAAACGCTGCTAAACGCGGTACCGGCGTTTTGCCGCGTTTGCGTTTATAAGCGTTTTTAAAGGTGACCTATTTTTTAACATTAGAAATCTCAAAAATGATGGCAAATGATGAAAAACTATTAAAAAATATAAAAGAAAACTGTAATTGCTTGCATTGCATTGTGGACAATCCACAACTTGTGGCAGGTAACGTGGCAAGTGGACAATCCACAGCTTGTGTCAGGTGATGTGGCCAGGTGACGTGGCCAGGTGACGTGGCAAGTGGACAATCCACAGCTTGTGGCCAGGTGACGTGGCCAGGTGACGTGGCCAGGTGACGTGGCAAGTGGACAATCCACAACTTGTGGCACGTGATGTGGCCAGGTGACGTGGAAAGTGGACAATCCACAACTTGTGGCAGGTGATGTGGCTAGATGACGTGGCAGGTAATGTGGGCAGGTAACATGGCTAGGTGATGTGGCCAGGTGACGTGGCAAGTGGACAATCCACAACTTGTGGCAGGTGACGTGGCCAGGTGACGTGGCAGGTGACGTGGCAAGTGGACAATTCACAACTTGTGGCAGGTGACGTGGCCAGGTGACGTGGCACGTGATGTGGCCAGGTGACATGGCAAGTGGACAATCCACAACTTGTGGCAGGTGACGTGGCAAGTGGACAATCCACAACTTGTGGCAGGTGACGTGGCAGGTAACGTGGCCAGGTGACGTGGCAGGTAACATGGCCAGGTGACGTGGCCAGGTAACGTGGCAAGTGGACAATCCACAACTTGTGGCAGGTGACGTGGCCAGGTGACGTGGCCAGGTGATGTGGCCAGGTGACGTGGCAGGTGACGTGGCAAGTGGACAATCCACAACTTGTGGCAGGTGATGTGGCAAGTGATACGCTAAATACAAGTACACTGCTGCTCTCTCAGCTGCTGCTACTCACTCTGGTCTCACAAACTGGCTGAAATGGTTAAAATTTACTGTTTTTTGAGCTTAGGGAGGGTCTATGATGAAACGCTTATAAACGCAAACGCGGTAAGACGCCGCTAAACGCGGCCGCAAACGCGGCAAAACGCGCGTTTATAAACGCCGGTTTCAGCGTTTAAAAACGTGTGTTCAGCAGAGTTTGCACCTGCGTCTCGTGTGCATGGGGCCTTATATGTTCAAAATGAAAGGCACCAAAACTGGCGGTCACACGCATTCGAAAAATGATTGACGACACTTATGCCGCGTACACATGATCATTTTTCCCGTTCCTTTGGACAAGAAAAACGATATTCTGTGGGCTTTTTGTCATTTTTCCCGACGGGAAAAACGGCATTAATCACGACGAGAAAAATTAGAACATGCTCTAATTTCTTTCTCGTACATCACGGGACACAGAGCGACATAGTCATTACTAATGGGTTATATAGATACCGTCAGGTGCTGGCACTGGCAACTTCCAAAACCGGAAGTACCCTCCCCTATATAAGCCCCTCCCATCCGGGAGCACCTCAGTTTTTTGCCAGTGTCTAAGGTGTTGGCCAAGAAGAAACATGTGTTTTTCACTGAGCTTGCGTACAGGTTCTTTTGGGCCTCAGTAAGCTATTCCGGATCCGACCAAAAAAGCTTCATAGCTAAACGGTCGGTACCCGGGCCTTGCAGAGAAGAGCAAGGTTTTGCCTGTAATGCTTCTCTTAGGAGAGCTGGACCCTGGGATCCAGAGCTCTGGTCATACCCACGACCAAGATGTTTTCTGTGCAGGGTGCTATACAGGTCCAGGGGAGTGGAATCCTTGGGAACCCGGTCCCTGAAGGTTTGATTACAATGCCTGCCGTGATAGGTGAAGTTTGGGCTTTTGTGGACCAAACAAAGTCCTGCGGCGGGGAACAGGTAAGTGGGGGCCCCCAGGAACTTGGTTCTATTGGGGGACCCCAAGCCTAATTTGTCTTTCTGTCTGTTACCTAATGGTATTCCCGCAAAATTCTGTGCATGCCTGTAACTACTAAAAAAATGTAATAATTTTTAATGGTGGTCAAGAAAAAAAAAAAAAAAAAAAAAATTTTTATATATATTTAATATATTAGACTGCGGTACCTGTGTTTGTCCACTAGAGGCCGCTGTGGAATGTTTTCTTGTCATGTGGACTAGCTTCTTCTCAGCAGAGCAAAGTCCAGGCAGATGGTGAGTTCTCTTATAGGAAACTGCTTCCTCTGCCATGTTGCAGTGCTCGTCCATCCCCCGGCCTGCGGCAAAGAGGGGCCCTGGCTCCTGTCCCTTGTTACCATATTTTGAAATTAGCGCCGAAGGCGCACGTGGCCGCGCGCGTGCACGCGCCTCTATATATAGAGGTGAGCCGGGAAAGGGGGCGGAGCCTGGGGGATGACGCTCTGTGCGCGCCGCATCGCTTCTGCGCATGTGCGGGCGTCCCAGCAGTTTAAAAAAAACACAATATTGTAGTGAGCTGGCTATGAAGTACAGAGACAGAGCTGGCAACATTTAAAGGCATACAGCAAGCGGTTGATACAGGCATCCCCTAGAAAGGCACATTAGTAGACACCAACTGTGATATAGCAGCAATTGTGCTAGACTATTCTCAGTAAAAGTGGTGTATTACGGCTGGAATACCTCAGCTTTAGGCTTAGGAATATGCCGTCCAGAAGCTCCGGAACTGAATCTTCCAGGAAGCAAAGGGGGTCTCATCGGGCTCGGAGGATCTTGGGCATACTTCTGCTGCACCAGTCTCCCCTGAAGTTCAGAGGTAAGTGACCGTAGAGACCCCGCAGGGGTACTTGGTACTGTGGCTGTCCTCAGTTCACCTGCTCCTGTGTATGTAACAGAGGAGGTTTTTTCCTCAGCTCTGGGAGGATTAGAGAGGCTGCCTCCCTGTCAGGGAAAGCACGCCCGATCTCCGTCTCCTCCTTCAGAGTGCCTGTTAGCAGAGCAACAGTCCCATACAGGGATCGACCTGCCTGAAGGGGATCAGGATGAGGTTGATTCTGTTATAGAGGAATCAACAGTGGGGGAACCTTTTCTCAGCATCTCAAGCTGAAAGATTATGGGTTCAGTCTCTGACTAACATGGTCCGATCAGCATTTAAAAATGCACCTTGCGGAACCATCAACCACTACTGTATCCTCGTTGGGGTCGCTGGAAGCCCCCAGACTGTTTGTTCTTTTCCACTTCACCCTTTACTGAAAGGGCTCATTTACCAGGATTGGGAACGTCCTGAGAAAATATTAATTCCCCCAAGAGATTTCCGGTGGTCTATCCCATGGAGGATAAGTTCATCAAAAAAAAAAAAAAAAAAAATGGAAGGTCCCTACAGTGGACGCAGCCATCTCTTGTATGTATAAATCACTGACATGTCCAGTGGATAATGTCCAAATGTTCAAGAACCCAATAGATAAAAGATTGGAGTTCTTATGAAAATCTGCTTGGTGATACAACCAGCAGTAGCAGCTATTGGGGTCTGCTAAGCAGTGAAGGATCAGTTGAAACAGGTCTTGAGGGACTTGACAGATCAGCAGGCTTTGCCCTAGCTGATCTACCTAGAGCCTTAGGCTTTGCGGTTGACGCCATAGAGGATTCAGTCCATCAGGCCTCCCGCCTTACGCTGTCTATAGTACATATGCGTAGGCTCCTATGGCTCAAAAACTGGTCTGCTGAAGCTCCCTGTAAAAAATGGCTGGTTAGCGTCCCGTTTCATGGTGAACGCTTATTCAGGGAAAACCTGGACAAATATATCCAGAAAATTTCCAGCGGTAAAAATACGCTCTTGCCGTTTAAAAACAGAGTTAGAGGTCCCTCTTTGAGAGGCCTGCTTCTCCAGTCCCTGGGACATCGGCTGTGTAACAGTTCCGACGGCCTCCTCGGTCAAATCCCGGGGGTAAAAAACAGGGACAGTAGCAGGGTAATGAGAAACCCTGGGTCAGGGGAGGTACAAAACCTCCCCCAAAGTTAAATTCATTGAAGCCCCCACTCAGTCGGGTGGGGGGAGGACTCCAGTTGTTCGCAAGAGACCTGGCGGGACACGATCAAGACAGATAGGTGCTCTCCGCAGTAAGTCTGGGATACAGTTTGGAGTTAAAAGACTCTCCTCCTTCCCATTTTTGAGGTCAAACGTGCCAAGGGATCCCCGGAAGAGAGAGTCCCTCCTGTTGGCACTAGAACAACTATTGCTCCAAGGAGTAATTATGGAGGTTCCCCTGGAAGAATGAGGGTTCGGGTTTTACTCAAACCTCTTTACAGTCCCGAAGCAAACGCGGACGGGAGGCCCATATTAATTCTAAAAGGGCTATACAAATTCCTGTATATCAGGACTTTCCGATGGAGTCGATCCGATCGGTGGCCACTGCCCTACAAGGGGAGGATTGGTTAGCCGCGATCGACATCAAAGATGCTTATTTGCACATTCCCATCTTTCCAGTACACCAAAAATTTCTACGCTTTGCAGTAGAAGGGCGCCATTTTCAGTTCAGAGCCTTACCCTTCGGTTTGGCCACAGCACCACGAGTGTTTACAAAAATTCTGGCCCTTTATTGGCCAATCTAAGAACACAAGGTGTAATGATAATGGCATATCTGGATGACTTATTGCTGATAGACCACTCAGTGAAAAAACTAGACGTGGTCGTTCACAAGACAATCAAGTATCTGGAATCTCACGGTTGGATTATCAACCGAGACAAGTCAGCCCTAAAAACCAGTCAAAAGTCTGGAATACTTGGGGCTAAGGTTGGATTCAGGCCAGAGAAAAATATTCTTGCCTCGAGGAAAGGTGTTGTCTTTGAAAGATTTGATCCACTTAGTGGGTACAAAAAAGCCAGCCGTCCATACGCCTGTATATGAGGCTGTTGGGAAAAATGGTGGCATCATTCGAAGCAGTACCCTACGGTCAATTCCATTCAAGGAATTTGCAAGGGGTCATACTGTCAGCCTGGAACAAAAAAGTTCAGGCCCTAGACTTACAATGTCCTTGTCCCCTTCCGTTCGCAAGAGCCTCCGTTGGTGGTTGGTTCCCCAGAATCTGGAAAAAAGGAAATCCTTCAGTCCGATTTCTTGGAAGGTGGTCACTACAGATGCCAGCCTTATAGGCTGGGGAGCAGTACTGGAGCAATAGTCTCTCCAGGGCAGATGGTCGGATGCAGAAAAGGCCCTGCCCATCAATCTCTTAGAGATACGAGCAGCCCGGTATGCCCTAGTAGCATGGACATCCAAACTCCAAGGGTCCCCTGTCAGAATTCAATCAGACAATGCCACAGCAGTGGCATATATCAATCATCAGGGGGGCACCAGGAGTCGTGCAGCCCAAAGGGAAGTAAATTACATCCTGAGATGGGCAGAAAAATATGTCCCAGCCATATCTGCGGTATTCATTCCAGGAGTGGAGAATTGGAAGGCGGACTTTCTAAGTCGCCAACAATTATGCCCAGGGGAATGGTCCCTTCATCCCGAGGTTTTCCGGACAATATGTCAGCGGTGGGGAACACCGGATGTAGATCTGCTAGCATCCAGATTCAACACAAAAGTGGACAGGTTTGTCTCTTGGACAAGGGATCCCCTAGCTTGCGGCTCGGATGCCCTAGTGTTCCCTTGGGATCAGTTCAAGCTGATATATGCATTCCCACCGCCACAATTGTTACCTCGATTACTCCGCAGAATCAGGGTAGAAAAGAAACCAGTGATTCTGGTGGCTCCAGCGTGGCCCCGAAGAGCATGGTACGCGGAGATTGTAAAAATGTCTGTGGGGAGTCCTTGGACCCTCCCACATCGTCCGGACCTGCTTTCGCAGGGACCGATATACCACCCTTCCTTACCAGCCCTAGGTTTGACGGCCTGGATATTGAAGCCCACATTCTAAAAAAGAGAGGGCTCTCTAATGCTGTGGTGTCTACCATGATCAATGCCAGGAAACTGGTATCCAGGCAGATCTACTATAGAATCTGGAAGGCGTACATCGCCTGGTGTGAGGCCAGAAAATGGCATCCACGTAAATACGTAATAGGTAGGATTCTGGACTTCCTACAATGGGCTGTAGATAGGAAGCTTGCCTTGAGTACTATCAAGGGTCAGATTTCGGCCTTGTCAATATTTTTTCAAAGGCCCTTGGCTTCGCATTCACTAGTCAAAGCCTTTATACAAGGAGTGATGCGTATTAGTCCTCCGGTTAATATTCCCATATGTCCATGGGATCTAAACTTGGTTCTGTCAGTTCTACAGAAACAACCATTTGAACCATTACAGCATATTTCCTTGGTGCTTCTCAGCAGGAAATTGATTTTTCTAGTAGCCATTTGTTCGGCTAAAAGAGTGTCGGAATTAGCAGCTATGTCCTGTAAGGAGCCATATCTGGTTATCCATAAGGACAGAGTAGTGTTACGTCCTCATCCAGCCTTTCTTCCTAAGGTGGTATCGAGGTTTCATTTGAACCAAGATGTGGTTCTTCCTTCTTTTTTCCCCAAACCTACTTCGGTAGAGGAAAAGTTATTTCATTCTTTGGATGTAGTAAGAGCAGTTAAAGCTTATCTAAAAGCCACTGCTCAGATTCGCAGAACGGATACTTTGTTTATACTGCCGGAAGGCCCCAGAAAGGGTCAGGCAGCGTCCAAAATCTTTTTTAGCCAAGTGGATTCGACAGGTCATTATGCAAGCTTATGGCTTGAGAAGGAGACCGCCTCCGTTCAAAGTTAGAGCGCACTCCACGAGAGCAGTTGGAACTTCATGGGCAGTGCATCACCAGGCCTCCCTGGCTCAAATCTGTAAGGCCGCAACATGGTCTTCAGTACACACGTTTACTAGGTTCTACCAGGTGGACGTTAGAAGTCAGGAGGATGTCGCCTTTGGGCGCAGTGTGTTGCAGGCCGCAAAAGATCCTCATGTCTGATAGCGCTCAGCTTATATATGGTGTATCCCCCCCCTCATTTGGCATTGCTTTAGGACATCCCATTAGTAATGACTATGTCGCTCTGTGTCCCGTGATGTACGAGAAAGAAAATAGGATTTTTATAACAGCTTACCTGTAAAATCCTTTTCTTGGAGTACATCACGGGACACAGAGCTCCCGCCCCTCTTTGGGGACACTTATTGCTTTGCTACAAAACTGAGGTGCTCCCGGATGGGAGGGGCTTATATAGGGGAGGGTACTTCCGGTTTTGGAAGTTGCCAGTGCCAGCACCTGACGGTATCTATATAACCCATTAGTAATGACTATGTCGCTCTGTGTCCCGTGATGTACTCCAAGAAAAGGATTTTACAGGTAAGCTGTTATAAAAATCCTATTTTTTCTCGTCGTGATTCCTGTCATTTTTTTCCACGGCAGTTTTCCCATAGGGAAACACTGCCGCGGAGCCTACACACGGTCGTTTTTCTCGCCAAGAGAAAAAATGACGGGAAAAACTGCCGTGTGTGGGGGAACAAGCTGTTCCCACGTTTTTTCCTGTCGTGATTCACGGCAGTGTTTTCACCGCCGTGAATCACGATCGTGTGTACGCGGCACGAGTAAACTTTCTCTCAGAGCAACAGGTGCCCCAATCGGCTGCTTAAAATGGGCAGTTGTGACAGATGACCGCTGCGTTGTGCTGCGTTGTGCTGCGTTTGTGGAGGGTTGTGCTGCGTTGTGGAGGGTTGTGCTGCGTTTGTGGAGGGTTGTGCTGCGTTTGTGGAGGGTTGTGGAGGGTTGCGCTGCGTTGTGGAGGGTTGCGCTGTGCAGCTTTGGGTTGTGCAGTGTGGAAGGTTGCATTGGGTTGCGTTGCGTTGTGCAGCGTTGCGTTGTGCAGTGTGGAGGGATGCATTGTGCAGCGTGGAGGGTTGCGTTGTGTTGCGTTGTGGAGGGTTGCGCTGTGCAGCTCTGGGTTGTGCAGTGTGGAAGGTTGCATTGGGTTGCGATGCATTGTGCAGCGTGGAGGGATGCATTGTGCAGCGTGGAGGGTTGCGTTGCGTTGTGGAGGGTTGCGTTGTGTTGTGCATTGTGCAGCGTGGAGGGATGCATTGTGGAGGGTTGCGTTGCGTTGTGCAGCGATGCATTGTGCCGCGTGGAGGGTTGCGTAGCGTTGCATTGTGCAGCGTAGAGGGTTGTGTTGCGTTGTGGAGGGTTGCGTTGTGTTGTGCAGCGATGCAGCATGGAGGGTTGCGTTACGTTGTGCAGCGTTGCATTGTGCATCGTGGAGGGTTGCGTTGCATTGTGCAGCCTAAAAGATTGTGCAGTGTGGGGGGATTGTGCATTGTGGAGGATAGTGCTATGCAGTGTAGAACCAACCAGCCGGGGATCGGATTGGATGACCGTTGGATGTAAACACAGGTGGTCCGTTTCTATCTGACAGCCCCATAGAGAAGCGCAGGCTGTGTCTGCTCCGCATAAGAGGAGCAGACATTGACCTGTCATCTGCCTGTTTAATGGGGATCAGCAGAGAGATTCGTTGCTGAGCTGGTGGACTCCACCAGTGTGAAAGGGGCCTTAGACCTGGTTCACACATGTGCGTTTTCAGTATTGCAGAGATGCACTACAGTCCATTTAACACGGCTTTCTATGGGTCACATTCACATCGCTGTGTTTTCCGCTTTTGAAAAGGGTCAGGGACTTTTCTTTCCCGCAGCCTGTTGCATTTTTGGTTCCATAGACTTCAATGAAAACACAGCAGAAATGCATCAAAATGCATTTAAAAAAATGCAGTGCTTGTGTTGTTGATGGGCTTTTGCTGTCTTCTCCTGTATGGCAAGACGCCTCCAAAAAACGCAAAACGTGTGAAAAATGCATGTGGAAAAATGCAGCAAATGTGTCCTTAAAAGGTGCAACTCGGGCCTAAGGCCCCCTTCACACGGGGCCGACTGTTATGACCAGCAGGGGACCTGTCTGCTCATCCCCTGCTGAGCAGAGCTGTTGGACGATCGCTCTTATGACCGATCTGCCCCAGATGGCGGCTGGTAATGGATCTGCCCCAGATGGCGGCTGGTGATGGATCTGCCCCAGATGGCGGCTGGTGATGGATCTGCCCCAGATGGCGGCTGGTGATGGATCTGCCCCAGATGGCGGCTGGTGATGGATCTGCCCCAGATGGCGGCTGGTGATGGATCTGCCCCAGATGGCGGCTGGTGATGGATCTGCCCGCAGATGGCGGCTGGTGATGGATCTGCCCGCAGATGGCGGCTGGTGATGGATCTGCCCGCAGATGGCGGCTGGTGATGGATCTGCCCGCAGATGGCGGCTGGTGATGGATCTGCCCGCAGATGGCGGCTGGTGACCGGTCTGCCCGCAGATGACGGCTGGTGACCGGTCTGCCCGCAGATGACGGCTGGTGACCGGTCTGCCCGCAGATGACGGCTGGTGACCGGTCTGCCCGCAGATGACGGCTGGTGACCGGTCTGCCCGCAGATGACGGCTGGTGGACCTGGTCCTATTCTTTGTGTGAGTGGGACCTAATTCACAGGAGAGTTCAGATCTGTCCTTTATTTTTGGGGATAAATGGGAGTATCCTCACTTTGAGAATACTGCAGCTGTCTTTTACCATATTCTCCATTGAATATTGTGATTCTCTAAGCCTCATATATCACAATAGAACTGGTAGCCTTCCCTTTTATGTATGTTATGTGCAGCATTTATGCTCTGACCTTGAGAGATGACATTGAAGGAGTGTTGCCAGGATGCACAGAGCAGAGAAAATGTAGACTGTACACGGGATATTTGGGGAGATGCTTCTTTCTGCTTGAGTCACCTTCCTGCCTTTCTGGCTACAAACACACAGATGTTCCAATGAAGCGTTTAGCATGCAGCTCAACAGCCCCGTGAGCGCAGAGAGAATTCATTTGCTAATCAGCGGTCCGGCACTCTGAGCTTAAACATCTAGTGGAAAAGGTTAAGACCGCAGTCACGCTTGTTCTTGCTATCGTTCAGTACAACAGCAGTGGATGGGGTATGTGCTTTAAGGTGCATTAGCGTTCTTTGTTAATGGCACCCCAATGTGCACAGATTTGCAAAAAAAAGCACCTGACCAGGACACATGCATTAAAAGTGTTGCCTGGCAGTACATTGGAAAAAAGGAAGTTGGGTGAAATTTTTTTTTTTTTCTAGCCCATGATCTATTGCAGTGTTTCTCAACTCCAGTCCTCAAGGCGCCCCAACAGGTCATGTTTTCAGGCTTTCCATTATTTTGCCCAGGTGATTTGATCAGTTTCACTGCCTTAGTAATTACCACAGCCGCTTCATCTGAGAGAAATCCTGAAAACATGACCTGTGGGGGCGCCTTGAGGACTGGAGTTGAGAAACACTGATCTATTGTGAGCCTGTTTAAAAAATAAATGGGGCATACTATTCTTTGATGGGGGGGGGGGGATCTAAGGGCGGCCTTCCCAGCCTCTAATACGATGGGGACGGGGGTGATCCAAGGGCAGTCTTCCCAGCCTGAAGTTGGACTTTAAGGTCTACTCTTTGATATGATTGGGACAAGGGTGGGTGGGGGGGGGGTGATCCAAGGGCAGCCTTCCCAGCCTGTAGTAGTGTAGTTGGTCTTCAAGGTCTACTCTTTGATATGAGTGGGGCGGGGGGGTGTGATCCAGGGGCGCTTTTCCCAGCCTGTAGTTGGCCTTTAAGGTCTATTCTTTGATATGATTGGGACGGGGGGGGGGGGTGATTCAAGGGCAGTCTTCCCAGCCTGTAGTTGGTCTTCAAGGTCT
Organism: Rana muscosa; assembly: GCA_029206835.1. Taxonomy (NCBI): domain Eukaryota; kingdom Metazoa; phylum Chordata; class Amphibia; order Anura; family Ranidae; genus Rana; species Rana muscosa. The sequence continues at coordinate 229,452,403 of CM055126.1, forward strand.
ACTCTTTGATATGATTGGGGCGGGGGGTGTGATCCAAGGGCGCTTTTCCCAGCCTGTAGTTGGTCTTTAAGGTCTACTCTTTGATATGATGGGAAAAGGAGGAAATCCAAATGCAGTCTTTCCAGCATGTAGTTGGTTTTTAAGATCTATTCTTTGATATGATGAGGAACGGGTGTGTTCCAAGGGCAGTCTGTAGTTGGTCTTAAAGATCTATTCTTTGATATGGGGGGTGTGATCCAAGGGTGGTCTTCCCAGCCTGTAGTTGGTCATCTTTTAGGATCTATTCTTTGATATGATGGGGAAGGGGGGTGATCCAAAGACAGTCCTCCCAGCCTGTATTTGGCCTTTATGGTCTATTCTTTTGATAGATGGGGGGGGGGGGTGATCCAAGGGCGGTTTTTTCCTAGCCTGTAGTTGGTCATTAACCACTTAAGCCCCGGACCATTTCGGGCCATTAGGACCAAGCCTGTTTTTGGGATTCGGCACTGCGCTGCTTTAACTGTAAATTGTGCGGACATGCAATGTTGTACCCAAATGAAATTTGCGTCCTTTTCTTCCCACAAATAGAGCTTTCTTTTAATGGTATTTGATTGCCTCTGCGATTTTTATTTTTTGCGATATAAACAGAAAAAGACCGAAAATTTTGAAAAAAAATTATATTTTCTACTTTTTGTTATAAGAAAAATCGAATAAACTCAATTTTAGTCATACATTAAGGCCAAAATGTATTCAGCCACATGTCTTTAGTAAAAAAAATGTCAATAAGCGTATATTTATTGGTTTGCGCAAAAGTTATAGCGTTTACAAACTAGGGTACATTTTCTGAAATTTACACAGCTTTAAATTTATGACTGCCTATCTCATTTCTTGAGGTGCTAAAATGGCAGGGCAGCACAAAACCCCCCCAAATGACCCCATTTTGGAAAGTAGACACCCCAAGGAAATTGCTGAGAGGCATGTTGAGCCCATTGAATATTTTTTTTTTTTGTCCCAAGTGATTGAATAATGACAAAAAAAAAAAAAAATTACAAAAAGTTGTCACTAAATGATATATTGCTCACACATGCCATGGTTATATGTGGAATTGCACCCCAAAATACATTCTGCTGCTTCTCCTGAGTACGGGGATACCACATGTGTGGGACTTTTTAGGAGCCTAGCCACGTACGGGACCCCGGAAACCAAGCACCGCCTTCAGGATTTCTAAGGGCGCAAATTTTTGATTTCACTCCTCACTACCTATCACAGTTTCGAAGGCCATAAAATGCCAAAATAGCACAAAACCCCCCCAAATGACCCCATTTTGGAAAGTAGACACCCCAAGCTATTTACTGAGAGGCATGTTCAGTCCATGGAATATTTTATATTTTGCCACAAGTTGCGGGAATATGACAAACTTTTTTTTTTTTGCACAAAGTTGTCACTAAATGATATATTGCTCACACATACCATGGGCATATGTGAAATTACACCCCAAAATACATTCTGCTGCTTCTCCTGAGTACGGGGATACCACATGTGTGGGACTTTTTGGGAGCCTAGCCGCGTACGGGACCCCAAAAACCAAGCACCGCCTTCAAGGTTTCTAAGGGCATAAATTTTTGATTTCACTCCTCACTACCTATCACAGTTTTGAAGGCCATAAAATGTCAAAATAGCCCAAAACCCCCACAAATGACCCCATTTTGGAAAGTAGACACCCCAAGCTATTTGCTGAGAGGCATGGTGAGTATTTTACAGCTCTCATTTGTTTTTGAAAATTAAGAAAGACATTTTTTTTTCTTTTTTTTTTCTTTTTTTACATTTTCAAAACTTTGTGACAAAAAGCGAGATCTGCAAAATACTCAACATACCTCTCAGCAAATAGCTTGGGGTGTCTACTTTCCAAAATGGGGTCATTTGGGGGGGTTTTGTGCCATCTGGGCATTCCATGGCCTCCGAAACTGTGATAGGCAGTGAGGAGTGAAATCAAAAATTTACACCCATAGAAATCCTGAAGGCGGTGCTTGGTTTTTGGGGTCCCGTACGCGACTAGGCTCCCAAAAAGTCCCACACATGTGGTATCCCCGTACTCAGGAGAAGCAACAGAATGTATTTTGGGGTGTAATTCCACATATGCCCATGGCATGTTTGAGCAATATATAATTTAGTGACAACTTTTTGTACATTTTTTTTTTTTTTTTTTTGGTCATTATTCAATCACTTGGGACAAAAAAAAAATATTCAATGGGCTCAACATGCCTCTCAGCAAATAGCTTGAGGTGTCTACTTTACAAAATGGGGTCATTTGGGGGGGTTTTGAACTGTCCTGGCATTTTATGCACAACATTAGGAAGCTTATGTCACACATCATCCACTCTTCTAACCACTTGAAGACAAAGCCCTTTCTGACACTTTTTGTTTACATGAAAGAAAATTTTTTTTTGCAAGAAAATTATGTTGAACCCCCAAACATTATATATTTTTTTTAAAGCAAAGGCCCTACAGATTAAAATAGTGGGTGTTGCATTTTTTTTTCCACACAGTATTTGCGCAGCGATTTTTCAAACGCATTTTTTGGGGGAAAAACACACTTTTTTTATTTTTAATGCACTAAAAAACACTATATTGCCCAAATGTTTGATGAAATAAAAAAGATGATCATAGGCCGAGTACATGGATACCAAACACGACATGCTTTAAAATTGCGCACAAACGCGCAGCGGCGACAAAACTACATTCATTTTTAAAAGCATTTAAAAGCCTTTACAGGTTACCACGTTAGATTTACAGAGGAGGTCTACTGCTAAAATGACTGCCCTCGATCTGACCTTCGCGGTGATACCTCACATGCATGATGCAATTGCTGTTTACATATGACGCTAGACCGACGCTTGCGTTCGCCTTTGCGCAATAGCAGGGGGGGACAGCGGTGCTTTTTTTTTTTTTTTTTATTATTTATTTGGCTTTTTTATTTTATTTTTAAACTGTGCCTTCCATATTTTATTTTTTTACCATTTTTATCGTTATCTCAGGGAATGTAAATATCCCCAATGATAGCAATAGGTAGTGACAGGTACTCCTTTTTTTGAAAAAAATTGGGGGGTTGGACCCTAGATCTTTCCTCTGCCCTCAAAGCATCTGACCACACCAAGATCGGTGTGATAAAATGCTTTCCCAATTTCCCAATGGCGCTTTTTATATCCGGGGGGGGGGGGGGACATTCCCTCCCACTGCTTGTAAAAGCAGTCTAGAGGCTAATTATCTGCTAGAATTGCTTTTACATGAAAGCCGGCTGCTGGCTGAAAAGAATGATACCAAGATGATACCTAAACCCGCAGGCATCATTCTGGTATAAACATTCAAAGTCCAGCAACATACCAGTACGTTGCTGGTCCTTGTTGGACATGTATTGTAATCTTTTTTTTCATACAGCCTATTGGCTGAACGAAAAAAAGAGATTGATTGGTGGGTATGCCCACCATTAGAATACCTCCCTTCATCCACCCACTTCTAATGATGGGCATATATGCCGAAGCATGGGGGCATCCTCCCGCAAAAAAGTTATGCCGCGTACACACGGTCAAGCCTTCGTCGGAATTTCGACCGTATGTACGCGGCATAAAAGGTTATGCCGCGTACACACGGTCGGACTTTTCCACGGATAAGCCTCCGTTGGAATTTCGACCGTATATACGCGGCATTAGGAGCAAAATCGCTCCTCCGCCCCTGCTACCCCCATGCTTCGGCATATATGCTCTTTTTTTTAACTGTGGTGGTGAAATCACCTCCTACAGCGTTGGAGTCACGGCTTTATGTATCGTGGGAGCAAACGCTGTTGCTGTCAAGATAAATAGATCCGCGCTGCAACTGAATGGCGTACCTGCTAAGCAAATGGTGGTTAACATTAAAACAAAGTAACATTACAGTACAACAGTAAGACCTTACCATGCCATACCTGCAAAGCAAATACCAAAACAAAACCTAGTAAAAAATAAAAAAATGTTTTAACGCAACCTGTGCCTAAAATATATATATGCCGAAGCATGGGGGCATCCTCCCGCAAAAAAGTTATGCCGCGTACACACGGTCGGAATTTCGACCGTATGTACGCGGCATTAGGAGCAAAATCGCTCCTCCGCCCCTGCTGCCCCCATGCTTCGGCATATATGCTCTTTTTTTTAACTGTGGTGGTGAAATCACCTCCTACAGCACTGGCTTTATGTATCGTGGGAGCAAACGCTGTTGCTGTCAAGATAAATAATTCCGCGCTGCAGTTGAATGGCGCACCTGAAAACAAAAAATTACATACCTGAAAAGCAAGCATGATAAAACATTGCAGAATAGAATACAGTAAAAAAGAGCAGAACAATAGAGAGAAAATAGAGAGAGAGAGAACAATAAAACGACAACTATTTTTGGTTTTTTTATTTTATATTTTTTTGTGTTTTGTTTTTTACGTTTTTTTTTTTTTTTTCTTTTTTACACTTTTTTTTGTAACTTTACAACTGTAATGGTTCGGGTCTCTCAAAATGTAATGGCATCTTGGGAGACCCTGTGTAAGTGTGTCCTAGTCTGTGAAATGCTGTACCCTACGCTAAAACTTCACTTTTGAGTGGTAGCGTTCAAAACATTCACCTTGGCAAAGACCAGGCTTGTCAGGACAGAGTGGACAAAAACTACGGGTGTCACGCCTAAATCCGCGCTTGCTACAGACACGACATCTTTTTTGGGGGTGGCTTTGGGTAGGGGTACTCGGGAGGACATACGAATAATGCCTCTCATGCAGCCGGCTTACTGCATTTGGTTGGGGATGGTGAGGTGCAGAACCGCCTGGATACAGGAGTTCTGTGACTATGTCATTCTGGAATTTTAGAAGAGATAACGTCCCGCCTGAAGCTCTGTATAGCACATGAGCGTTCAGCAAAGCCAATTGGAATAATGATAGAGACACTTTTTTGTACCAGCGTCTCGCCTTACGGTCAATTAGATACGGCGCCATCAACTGGTCGTTGAGGTCCACCCCTCCCATATTTTGGTTATATTCGTGGACACAGAGGGGTTTCTCCACAACACCAGTCGCCGTACGAATTTGGACTGTCGTGTCTGCATGAAGGGAGGTAAGAAGGAAAACATTCTTATTGTCCCTCCACTTCATAGCGAGCAAGTTATTACACTTCAAGCAGGCTCTCTCCCCCAGCCTAAGACGGGCATCTACAAGCCGCTGGGGAAAGCCCCGGCGATTAGGTCGCACGGTGCCACATGCTCCAATCTTATGATCAAACAAGTGACTAAACAGTGGCACGCTCGTGTAATAATTGTCCACATACAAGTGGTACCCCTTTCCGAATAAGGGTGACACCAAGTTCCACACTATCTTGCCAGCGCTCCCTATGTAATCCGGGCAGTTGACCGACTCAATCTGACTGTCTTTTCCCTCATAAACCGTAAAGTTCACTACATAGCCTGTTGCCCTGTCACAGAACTTGTAGAGCTTGACCCCGTATCTGGCACGCTTGCTGGGAAGGTACTGCTTGAAAGACAAGCGGCCAGAAAATTTAATCAGGGACTCATCAACGCAGACAACTTGATCGGGAGTAAACAAGGCTGCAAAACGTTCGTTGAAGTGGTTTATGAGGGGCCGAATTTTATAGAGCCGGTCGTATTCAGGGTCCCCACGTGGACGACAAAGTTCATTGTCGTTGAAGTGCATGAACCGCAAAATCTGCTCGTATCGTGCCCTGGACATGGAGGCAGAGAACACGGGCATGTGGTCAATTAGGTGCGTGGACCAATAAGCACGCAATGACGGAAATTTATGTGTGCCCATGTTGAGGGAAAGGCCCAGAAAGGTCTTAAATTCGGAAACCGTAATTGGTTTCCAATTTCTGGCAATTTTAGGCAACTGGGGGTTAGCGGCGATAAATTGACCAGCATATAAATTACTCTGGTCCACAATAGATCTATAGAGATCTTCCGTGAAAAACAGCGAATAAAAATCGATTGGCATAAAATCAGCTGTTTCCACCTGAATACCGGGTTGGGCAGTGAATGGGGGAAGTACGGGTTCTGCAGAAGTGGTGGGGACCCAATCAGGATAGGCGAATTCTGCAGGAAGGGCAGTATGGGCACGACGGGCCTGCCTTTGTCTTCTTGGTGGCAGCGGGACACTACTTGTGCTTGCCACCTCGCCAGCTTGAACTGCACTTATGGGACTCGCCACGTCACCAAGTGTTACTGCAGTGCTGGATGTACGTCCAGGCTGTACTAGGCCGCTGGTGCTTGCCAGTTCACCAGAAGGAATAGCGGCGCTAGTACTACTCTGCTCCATGATACGAGAGACCTGCGGTTCTTGCTCCTCAACAACCTCAGAAGATCGGGATCGGGTACGCCTGACCTTAGCAGGGACCTCAACTTCGTCGTCAGAGCTATCTGACGTGGGGCCGCTGACGTCACTGTCTTCTACGGGAAGATATTCTGAGCCTGAATCTGACAGATACGTGACCTCCTCTTCACTATCTGTCATGCTCAGAATCTCGTAGGCCTCTTTACTAGTGTACCTTCGTCTTGCCATTTTGGGCTCTAAATTTAGGGGTACACTAGTAAGATTCACAGGAAAAAAAGCACCTGACTGTCGTCAGCAAATATATCAAACGCTACAAAAAAACTGTTAGCGATCGCAGGGATCAGGCCTGTCTCTGCGAACGCTGCAGTTATGTGTGTTGTGTTTGGTAAGTGACAGTGATCGATCGATACTGCACTTGGGTGGGCTGGGCTGGGCTGGGCGGAGGGGCTAAACGCAGGTACTAGCAGGTATCTGGGCTGATCCCGCTAACACTGCGTTTTTGGGAACCCTAAACCGCTGGGGATGCTAGTATAGATCTGATCAGATACTATACCACTAAGGGGGGTGTATGCTTTGCGCGTGGGTGTTAGCGTTACTGGCACTAACCTAACACTGCCTGGGGCGACGCAGACCCTCTCTGGCGCTAAAACCTAATTGATCTCACCCGCCGGGCGATCAGGGGGGTTAAACCTTTATTGGGTTATATACGGCGGGTGCCCTGATGCTATAAAAAGCAAACTAATCAACCAGCGTCACCCGTAACCTTTTATATGGTGATCACTGGTGAAAGGGTTAACTAGGGGCAATCAGGGGGTTAAAACCTTTATTAGGTTAAATATGGGGGTACCTGACACCAATAAAAACCTGCGGCGAACCTAAAAAAAAAATAACTGCCTATCTAAAACACCAGCGGCACGAATACAGCGATCGGAAAAACAATCGCTTAGTGACGCTGAAGTTAGGGGGTGAAAGGGTTACCTGGGGGTGATCAAGGGGTTAAACCTTTATTAGGGGGGGTTAGGGGGCTACCCTGGACCTAAAGGGGCCTAATCCTAACTGCCTTGCAACTTTTTACAATCACAGATGACACTAAATGCAGTGATCAGTAAAATAAATGATCACTGCAATCAGTGACACTGTGATTGGGGGCTTTGGGGTGACCTGGGGGGTGATCTGGGGGTGACTGGGGGGTGATTTGTGTGCCTATGTGTACCTACGTGTCAGTGGACTGTTGGAGCACTAACCTCTGTCTTCACTCCTCGGCGCCGGGAACGAAAAGACCGCGGCGAGGGAGATGACATCACTTCCTCCAGCCTGTGTTTACATCACATGGCGGAGGAAGCAATTTCATTGGCCGGGAGCGATCGCGAGGGGGGGGGCGGAATCGAGCGGCCGCCCCCTCATGCCTGATCGCTCCCGAACACTTAACGGCCGCTCACTGCAGTGAAGGGGGGTCCGGATGGACCCCCCAACTGCACAAAGGCGATCACGTAGATCTACGTGATTCTGCCTGTCCGTGCCATTCTGCCGACGTAAATCGGCGGTGGGCGGTCGTTAAGTGGTTAAAGCGGAGTTCCAGATATATTTTAATTTTTTTACCTTTTTGCACTTTTATTCTTTAATCCGAATCTTCTGCTGTCATGTCTGCCCACCCATTGGCTCCTGGGATACGAGTGTCATCAATCCCAGGAAAGTCAATGGGCATCTGCGACTTGTAGCATGTAACAATGAGTGCCCCGTGCTCTGAACGATATGCGCGAGATCGGGAGGTGCATGCTGGGTAGCCAGTAGCGCCGTATCCCGGAAAGAGCAACCAATGGGCTTCAGATGAGCAGGCTTGCTGGGGAGAGCAGAGTCAGTTTTTGAAAAAGGAAAATAATTCTATAACCTACATGTATTACTCATACCGCTAGGTATGTATCGGTTGAGTTGTGACCTTAACAGGGGTGATTTAAAACAAAAAAAAAACAGGCTGGACCTCCCGCTTTAAGGTCTACTCTCTTTTATGCTACTTGTGACCATTTGGTGGTAAGGTGCACAGACTATCATCTTTGTGAAATATCTCTTCTGCAGGCTACATAAATGTTAAAAACAAAAAAACAGAACTTTTTTTTTTTCTCTTCCTGACAAAGCAGTTGTTATGAAATTGTTGGTTCTTCTATGACTTGGTCCAATCTTTCCCATTTTTTCTTCAAATGCTTCCCAAGGAGAAAAGTTCTGAGCCTCTGATCCAGGTACCGGCTGTAAATTCTCTGTAGACTGTAGATGGATCTAGTTAGCTGATATTAGCTCTGTGATGTGTAGATGTGACTGTGAAGATTTACTAAAGGAGTTTGAAATTGAGAATGTTCACATGGAAATTGCATGACTTTTCCCTTCAGTTATCCAATCATGTGCAGATGAAATGGCAAACAAGGATTTGCATTTAATGTCACTGTTGTTTTATGGGGCTCCTGAGAATCTTGGACCTCCGTCCCATCAACTGACCTTAACCTAAAGATAGAAAAAGATGGAACTAGAACTTGGCAAGGAAAATTAACTCCCAGTATTGGCCCCAACCCCTGACAAAAGGCCTTTGGATACAAAAAGGTGTACTTTATCCTACACTTGGAAAGCTTAACCTATACCCATAGAGGTAGCTTTCCAAAATTTGATAAGGCTGGCGTAGGTGGCTTAACTACCCTACACTTCTATAGTTCTAAGCAGACTCCGGAGATTCTGGTCTTTGGGATAGATGTCCATTTAGTATCCCCAGCCACATGATTGGGTTGATTTACTAAAGAAAAATTGGCTGTTCGCTTTGCAAGGGTGGTACATGAAAAGAGGAAAACTACGGGACTTTAAAGTTGTAAAATAAATGAATAGTTGAATTTTATAGAAACATATATAAATTTTATTATTAACATTAACCTCTTCGATCCTGACCCTTTACCACGTGATCAGCTGTCAGCTAATGACAGCTGATCATGTGACGTAAACAGAGCCGGTAATCGGCTATTTTTTCTCCTAGCGCTGATAGCGTGAGGAGAAAAAGAATAGCCGATCACCGGCAGCTGTTAGAGGGACATCGGGAGGAGAGGTGCCACCTGCCTACCAGTGCCCACAGTGTAGCCCATCAGTGCCGCCTTATCTGTGGCCATCAGTGGCGGCTGGTGCTCAAATTTTTTGGGGGGGCGCAAACAAATTAAAAAAAACAAAAAAAAACATCAATTGCCACCACTGTGCCCATTAAACGCAGCCACTGTGCCCAAACGCCACTAGTTTGTCCCCCCAATGCAGCCAGTTTCCCCCCCAATATACAGCCAGTTTCCCCCCCAATATACAGCCAGTTTCCCCCCCAATATACAGCCAGTTTCCCCCCCAATATACAGCCAGTTTCCCCCCCAATATACAGCCAGTTTCCCCCCAATATACAGCCAGTTTCCCCCCCAATATACAGCCAGTTTCCCCCCCAATATACAGCCAGTTTCCCCCCCAATATACAGCCAGTTTCCCCCCCAATATACAGCCAGTTTCCCCCCCAATATACAGCCAGTTTCCCCCCAATATACAGCCAGTTTCCCCCCCAATATACAGCCAGTTTCCCCCCAATATACAGCAGTTTCCCCCCAATATACAGCCAGTTTCCCCCCCCCCAATATACAGCCAGTTTCCCCCCCCCAATATACAGCCAGTTTCCCCCCCCCCAATATACAGCCAGTTTCCCCCCCCCCAATATACAGCCAGTTTCCCCCCCCCAATATACAGCCAGTTTCCCCCCCCCCCAATATACAGCCAGTTTCCCCCCCCAATATACAGCCAGTTTCCCCCCCCCAATATACAGCCAGTTTCCCCCCCCCCAATATACAGCCAGTTTCCCCCCCCCAATATACAGCCAGTTTCCCCCCCCCCCCAATATACAGCCAGTTTCCCCCCCCAATATACAGCCAGTTTCCCCCCCCAATATACAGCCAGTTTCCCCCCCCCAATATACAGCCAGTTTCCCCCCCCAATATACAGCCAGTTTCCCCCCCCCCCCAATATACAGCCAGTTTCCCCCCCCAATATACAGCCAGTTTCCCCCCCCAATATACAGCCAGTTTCCCCCCCCCAATATACAGCCAGTTTCCCCCCCCCAATATACAGCCAGTTTCCCCCCCCCAATATACAGCCAGTTCCCCCCCCCCAATATACAGCCAGTTCCCCCCCCCCAATATACAGCCAGTTTCCCCCCCCCAATATACAGCCAGTTTCCCCCCCAATATACAGCCAGTTTCCCCCCCAATATACAGCCAGTTTCCCCCCCCATAATGCAGCCAGTTTCCCCCCCCCCCATAATGCAGCCAGTTTCCCCCCCCCCCATAATGCAGCCAGTTTCCCCCCCCCCCATAATGCAGCCAGTTTCCCCCCCCCCCCATAATGCAGCCAGTTTCCCCCCCCCATAATGCAGCCAGTTCCCCCCCCCCCCCATAATGCAGCCAGTTTCCCCCCCCCCCCCATAATGCAGCCAGTTCCCCCCCCCCCCATAATGCAGCCAGTTTCCCCCCCCCCATAATGCAGCCAGTTCCCCCCCCCCCATAATGCAGCCAGTTTCCCCCCCCCATAATGCAGCCAGTTTCCCCCCCCATAATGCAGCCAGTTTCCCCCCCCATAATGCAGCCAGTTTCCCCCCCCCATAATGCAGCCAGTTCCCCCCCCCATAATGCAGCCAGTTCCCCCCCCCCCCATAATGCAGCCAGTTTCCCCCCCCCCCATAATGCAGCCAGTTTCCCCCCCCCCCCATAATGCAGCCAGTTCCCCCCCCCCATAATGCAGCCAGTTCCCCCCCCCATAATGCAGCCAGTTTCCCCCCCCCATAATGCAGCCAGTTTCCCCCCCCCATAATGCAGCCAGTTTCCCCCCCCATAATGCAGCCAGTTTCCCCCCCCCCATAATGCAGCCAGTTCCCCCCCCCCATAATGCAGCCAGTTTCCCCCCCCCCATAATGCAGCCAGTTTCCCCCCCCCCCATAATGCAGCCAGTTCCCCCCCCCCATAATGCAGCCAGTTTCCCCCCCCCCATAATGCAGCCAGTTTCCCCCCCCCATAATGCAGCCAGTTTCCCCCCCCATAATGCAGCCAGTTTCCCCCCCCATAATGCAGCCAGTTTCCCCCCCATAATGCAGCCAGTTTCCCCCCCATAATGCAGCCAGTTTCCCCCCCATAATGCAGCCAGTTTCCCCCCCATAATGCAGCCAGTTTCCCCCCCATAATGCAGCCAGTTTCCCCCCCATAATGCAGCCAGTTTCCCCCCATAATGCAGCCAGTTTCCCCCCCATAATGCAGCCAGTTTCCCCCCCATAATGCAGCCAGTTTCCCCCCCATAATGCAGCCAGTTTCCCCCCCCCATAATGCAGCCAGTTTCCCCCCCCCCCATAATGCAGCCAGTTTCCCCCCCCCCATAATGCAGCCAGTTTCCCCCCCCCCCATAATGCAGCCAGTTTCCCCCCCCCCCATAATGCAGCCAGTTTCCCCCCCCCCATAATGCAGCCAGTTTCCCCCCCCCCATAATGCAGCCAGTTTCCCCCCCCCCCATAATGCAGCCAGTTTCCCCCCCCCCCATAATGCAGCCAGTTTCCCCCCCCCCATAATGCAGCCAGTTTCCCCCCCCCCCCCATAATGCAGCCAGTTTCCCCCCCCCCCCCATAATGCAGCCAGTTCCCCCCCCCCCCCATAATGCAGCCAGTTTCCCCCCCCCCCATAATGCAGCCAGTTCCCCCCCCCCCATAATGCAGCCAGTTTCCCCCCCCCCCATAATGCAGCCAGTTTCCCCCCCCCATAATGCAGCCAGTTTCCCCCCCCATAATGCAGCCAGTTTCCCCCCCCCATAATGCAGCCAGTTTCCCCCCCCCATAATGCAGCCAGTTTCCCCCCCCCCCCATAATGCAGCCAGTTTCCCCCCCCCCCCATAATGCAGCCAGTTTCCCCCCCCCCCATAATGCAGCCAGTTTCCCCCCCCCCATAATGCAGCCAGTTTCCCCCCCCCCATAATGCAGCCAGTTTCCCCCCCCCATAATGCAGCCAGTTTCCCCCCCCCCATAATGCAGCCAGTTTCCCCCCCCCATAATGCAGCCAGTTTCCCCCCCCCATAATGCAGCCAGTTTCCCCCCCCCATAATGCAGCCAGTTTCCCCCCCCCATAATGCAGCCAGTTTCCCCCCCCATAGTGCAGCCAGTTTCCCCCCCATAGTGCAGCCAGTTTCCCCCCCATAGTGCAGCCAGTTTCCCCCCCATAGTGCAGCCAGTTTCCCCCCCAGGTCCCCCCATAGTGCAGCCAGTTTCCCCCCCCCATAGTGCAGCCAGTTTCCCCCCCCCCATAGTGCAGCCAGTTTCCCCCCCCCCCATAGTGCAGCCAGTTTCCCCCCCCCCCATAGTGCAGCCAGTTTCCCCCCCCCCCATAGTGCAGCCAGTTTCCCCCCCCCATAATGCAGCCAGTTTCCCCCCCCCATAATGCAGCCAGTTTCCCCCCCCCCATAATGCAGCCAGTTTCCCCCCCCCAATACCCCCCCCCATAATGCAGCCAGTTTCCCCCCCCCCCCATAATGCAGCCAGTTTCCCCCCCCCCCCATAATGCAGCCAGTTTCCCCCCCCCCCATAATGCAGCCAGTTTCCCCCCCCCCCATAATGCAGCCAGTTTCCCCCCCCCCCCATAATGCAGCCAGTTTCCCCCCCCCCATAATGCAGCCAGTTTCCCCCCCCCATAATGCAGCCAGTTCCCCCCCCCATAATGCAGCCAGTTCCCCCCCCCATAATGCAGCCAGTTCCCCCCCCCCATAATGCAGCCAGTTTCCCCCCCCCCCCATAATGCAGCCAGTTTCCCCCCCCCCATAATGCAGCCAGTTTCCCCCCCCCATAATGCAGCCAGTTTCCCCCCCCCCATAATGCAGCCAGTTTCCCCCCCCCCCCATAATGCAGCCAGTTTCCCCCCCCCCCCCCATAATGCAGCCAGTTTCCCCCCCCCCATAATGCAGCCAGTTTCCCCCCCCCCCCATAATGCAGCCAGTTTCCCCCCCCATAATGCAGCCAGTTTCCCCCCCATAATGCAGCCAGTTTCCCCCCCATAATGCAGCCAGTTTCCCCCCCATAATGCAGCCAGTTTCCCCCCCCATAATGCAGCCAGTTTCCCCCCCATAATGCAGCCAGTTTCCCCCCCCATAATGCAGCCAGTTTCCCCCCCCATAATGCAGCCAGTTTCCCCCCCCCCCATAATGCAGCCAGTTTCCCCCCCCCCCATAATGCAGCCAGTTTCCCCCCCCCCCATAATGCAGCCAGTTTCCCCCCCCCCATAATGCAGCCAGTTTCCCCCCCCCCCATAATGCAGCCAGTTTCCCCCCCCCCCCCATAATGCAGCCAGTTTCCCCCCCCCCCATAATGCAGCCAGTTTCCCCCCCCCCCATAATGCAGCCAGTTTCCCCCCCCCCCCCCCATAATGCAGCCAGTTTCCCCCCCCCCCATAATGCAGCCAGTTTCCCCCCCCCCCATAATGCAGCCAGTTTCCCCCCCCCCCCCATAATGCAGCCAGTTCCCCCCCCCCCCCCATAATGCAGCCAGTTTCCCCCCCCCCCCCATAATGCAGCCAGTTCCCCCCCCCCCCCATAATGCAGCCAGTTCCCCCTCCCCCCCCCCCCATAATGCAGCCAGTTTCCCCCCCCCCCATAATGCAGCTAGTTTTCCCCCCCCCCATAATGCAGCCAGTTTGTCCCCCCCCCCATAATGCAGCCAGTTTGTCCCCCCAATATGCAGCCAGTTTGTTCCCCCCAGCCCTGCACTTACCTTCCTCGGGTCAGCGCCGTCCTTCTTCCATCCTCGATGTCTTCTCCCGCCCTCGATGTCGCTTCAGCCAATCAGGTTACCGGTAACCAGACCCGGTGAACCTGATTGGCCAGGGAACGCACCCCCCGTGTGTCCTCTCGTTACGTATTTAGAAGCCGATTACAGCCCTCAGGCTGTAGTCGGGAAGTCTATCAGAGCCTGCTGGCTCTGATAGGCACTTCTAAAGGCCAACCAGACGCTGTAATTCAGATGGCCGGCGCTCAAGGGGCCGGCCATCTGAATAGTGGGTGGCAGCGGCGGCGACAATACATAGGTTCATGCAATGCATGAACCTATGTATTGTTGTGAGTGACGGCCGGGCGCAGAAGCGAGCGGAGGCGGCGCTTCTGCGCCCACTATGGACGCACTGCATTGTGTGAAAAAAAGGACATTTAAAAAAAAAAAAACTCTTAAAGGGCCCCTTTTTTTGGTGACCACAGGAGGGGGGGCGGCGCCCGGGCGCCCCCTATGGACGGGCCGCCACTGGTGGCCATCAGTGCCGCCTTATCTGTGCCTATCAGTGCCCACCAGTGCAGCGCATATCAATGAAGGAGAAAAATTACCTGTTTGTAAAATTTTATAACAAACTATGAAACATTTTTTCCATGTTTTTTTCTTTGTATAGCAAAAAATAAAAACCCCAGCGGTGATTAAATACCACCAAAAGAAAGCTCTATTTGTGTAAAAAAAAAAAAAAAAGATAAAAATTAAATTTGGGTACAGCGTTGGTTGACTGCGCAATTGTCATTCAAAGTGCGTCAGCGCTGAAAGCTGAAAATTGGTCTGGGCAGGAAGGGGGGTTTAGTGCCCAGTAAGGAAGTGGTTAAAAATTCATAAAAATTCCTTGTTGTACTGTTTGATAAATTCATATACAGATACAGACACTACCGGTCTACATGTTTCACTCAGAATGAGCTTCTTCAGGAGACTTTAAAGTGCTGTATAAATTGAATGCTAAAAAATATAACAGAAGAACAACAAGATAGGAATAATTACATAAGGTTTTTAAACAAAAAAAAAATGGGTGGTGGTTGCACTTTTCAAGACAATTTTTCCCAGAGCTTAGTGAATGTGGTAGAATTTCACTTTACAAAGAATACCCAATCACATGCAAGGGGGAAAAAAAAAGTGCATTTTTGCTTGCACATGATTGGATGATGGAAATAAACAGAGCTTTACCATATTCACTAAGCTTTTTGCTTCCCATGTTTGGTACAATAAAGGGTAACCATTGTAATCTTTAAAGTAAAATAAAATCAATTTAGTAAACTATTTAACCAGTTCACGACCACCACATTTGCTGCGACAGGGTGGCCCCGTTCTGTGAAGAATCACATGTATACGGAATGCTGGACTTCCGCATAGCAGGTGCGCGCCACTTCTGCTGTGATTAGTCACAATATTACAGTCCTGTTATAAGTCACTGTACCCCGACATTATTTGTATTGGAAAAAAAAAAAATTCCAGTATATCCCATAGTTTGTAGATGCTATAACTTTGCGCTAACCAATCAATATAGGCTTATTGTGATTTTTTTTAAAAAAATTTTTTAAATGTAGCAGAATACATTTTGTCCTAAAGTTATTAAGCAAGACTATTTATTTACAACATTTTTATAACGGACGAAGAAAAATGTGTGTTTTCATTTTTTACAAAAAAAAAAAAAAACACACATTTTTCTTCGTCTGTTATAAAATTTTTGTAAATAAATAGTCTTTCTTAATAACTTTAGGACAAAATGTATTCTGCTACCTTTAAAAAAAAAAAACAAAAAAAAAAACTGTGGTGATTAAATACCACCAACAACAAAAGAAGGCTCTATCTGTATGAAAAAAAAAATATGATAATTTCATATGGGTACAGTGTTGCATGACCGCGCAATTGTCATTCAAAGTGTGACAGCGATGAAAACTGTTCTGGGCAGGAAAGGGGGTGAAAGTGTCCGGTATTGAAGCAGTTGAAATGCATGACACAACATCCTTCTGAGGTCACACATGCCCACACACACACACGCGTAGTCCTAGCGCTCTGTGTGGTTTGCTTGAGCCACCAAAATTGCATTTTTGAAAAAGCATACAATATATCAGTCCGGAGTTTTACAGATAATGGCCGGCAAAATTATTTACCAAGATACATTTAATAAAAGTGTGTGTGTGTGTGTGTGTGTGATATACACACACACACACTTTTTTTTTTTTGCATATATTTTATATATAAATTATTTTTTTTTTTTTTATGTTGTTGTGTTTTTATTTTATAATTTTTGTATAGGGAGGGGCCCCTTCTGTCAGGGGGCAATTGTCTCTTTTGCCCCCTTATAAATCCGACTCTGATGGTCAGCAAATCAGGGAAAGCAGCGCAAAGGGACAAAATTGAAATACTAAATTCCACAGTGACCACACTGGCCAATGAGAATCTCTTCTTGTTTCTTGTTAGGGTAAAGATCAAGGATTAGGGCTATTTTTTTTTTTTTTTTTTTTTGTTAAAATGTTACGAATGCTGCTGCTGCTACTACTAACAATAATAATGAATAAATGTAAAATACACAAAAAAAATCCTAAATGAATGTAATATAAATACAATAAATGAGTACTATGTAATAATATTTAACCCCTAACCTTTTAAAAAAAATACAATAATAAACACCCCGACGCAAAATAAGTACATTTATTATTATTATTTATTATTATTATTATTATTATTATTATTATTATTGTATTTTTTTTTTTTTTTTTGTGTGTTGTTGATATAGAGAGAGATTATATAATTCCATTGACCGCACTGGCCAACGAGAATCTCTTCTTCTTTCTGGGATAGTGGCCTGGGAGGAAAGGAGGCTCAAATAAGAATTTGTAGCACAGCCAAGCTGGCCAGTGATCGCTCCCCATTGCACACGATGTGATGGTACACAGGGCTGTGTAGTGACATTTTCCAAGTGTGCAGACCAATAAACAGGATGTGGTGTAGGCGGTGATCATAAATAGAAGTTACATTTTTTTTTTATAATTTTTTTAATGTGTTTTGCTCCATTTTATACTACTTTAATCACAAATCCCAAGCTTTTATGGAATGTATGGCTCCTCTACAATAAAAGAGAATGTTCATTCTTCCATGGAAATACATTATACATTGCATTTCCTCCAAGGTTATCCTGGAAATGTGTTTCCACTAAATTTAGAAAAAGTGGATTGAAGGCCGACTTCTCTGATTCTTCTTCAAGATCTTCTACTTGTTTCGCTTTTTCTGTCGTAAACAAAAATTCAGAAAACATGAAGAGCTCCGTTCCCCCCCCCCCCCCCCCCTCAAGATGTTCTTTATTAAAGAATAAACATGGATTTTTGCTTGTCACATTATTGGATAATTCAAGTGAATATTTGCACAGTTCACCTATATGCGAATTTTGGTTGCGTTTTTAAACTGCATCCGATTCACATGACATGTGAACCAAACCGGCTTTCTATGGAGCCGGTTCACATATATGCGTTGCAGCGGCAGTGCGAATTTGCTGAAAATTTAAAAATAATCCTGTGCGTTTTCTGAGCACTGTAGTGCGAATTCCAGGCTCATTGCACCGCCTGCTTGCAACGCCATCGACCGGTGCATGCTGGGTCAGTGACGTCACAGCGGGGCGGGGTAACCAGCTGACATTGCCGGGTGGCCCCACCCTTTAGTTATTTTTAAGAATTGTCAGATGTCGGAGCTGGCAAGTGGAGCTTTTTTTTTCTTCTTGTTTTCATGTTGGCGGCGGTGGGCATCGTGAATGATGATGGATCTACACATTGTTCTTGTTTTTTTGTTTTTTTTTAATAAAGAATTGTCTTTTTTTTTTTTTTTTTTTTAAATGGACACTTTTTTGCTGAATGAGTAGGGGTACAATGTACCCAATATTCATTCATGGGGGACCGGGATCTGGGAGCCCCCTTGTTAAAGGGGGCTTCCAGATTGCAATAAACTGGTTGTGGGGAAGAGACTCTTGTCCTCATCAACACTAGGGCAAGGTGCTTTGGGGTCGGGGGGGGGGGGGGGGGGAGCCTGACCACATTGTCTGCCTATATTGATTGGTTTGCATAAAAACTATAGCGTCTATGAACTAGGGCATATATAGTGGATTTTTTTATTATTGAAAAAAATTTTTATACTAGTATTGGTAGCGATCAGCGACATATAGCGGGACTGCAATAGTAAGGTGGACAATCTGACAGTAACTGACACTTTTGACACGTTGTGGGAACCAGTGACACTAATACA
The DNA here is from genome assembly GCA_029206835.1 of Rana muscosa. Classification (NCBI taxonomy): domain Eukaryota; kingdom Metazoa; phylum Chordata; class Amphibia; order Anura; family Ranidae; genus Rana; species Rana muscosa. The sequence continues at coordinate 229,470,804 of CM055126.1, forward strand.
GTGATCGGTGCTTAAAATATGCACTGTCACTATACTAATGACACTGGCAGGGAAGGGGATAACGTTCAGGGGCAATCAAAGGATAAACTGTTTGCCTAAAAATGTGTAATATGTGCTGTTTTATACTCCCGTCCTTGCAGGGAGAAAAAAAAAAAAAGCATCTCATCGCTGCTGTCTGTAGAGAGCTCTTTGTTGTTTACTTACACAGAGCTCACTTCTGTCATTCACTCAGTGGGTTCTGGGCATAAATCATTGGCCAGAACCCGCTGATCGGCTTGTGCTGTATCGAATGACGGCACAGCCAGGGCATTGGGCGTGAGCGCGCCCCCTAAATGGAAGCTATTAAAGCCTTAAAGAGTAACTCCACTTTTCATGGGAAAAATAAAATAAAAAATCTAGTGTATACAAATATGACACAAGTCCTATTGTAATTGAATTATTTATTAAAAACGACCTTTAGGTTTCAGTCTGCAGTGCTGTAATTTTCTGCAATTTGTACACAGTACAATGTAATTTCCTGATTGTGTGATTGTCTCACTGATTTCCCCAGAAGTCTGCACTAAGATACAAATCGGAATTTGGGCATCCCCTGCAACAAAAATGTCATTTTTGGTGAGATACTCCCAAAGTGAAATACACGTCTGAAGGGATGCAGACCCTGCCACTTTCCTCATTAGAACCCTGCAGGTGCAGCAGCTGATTGGCACAGGGGTAAAGCCTGCACCACTCTTAACTACCCACTAATTTGTCTCTATAGGGACGAGGTACATATGCACTGTTAGATGGCCCTAGGGATGATGGGACATGTAGTCTAAACAACGGTGACCTTCCTGTGAGGTGCTGAGTGCTTACTTCCCAACAGGAAGTTCAGGAAAGCAGTGCATTGTTACCAGGACAAGCAGATTTCAGTAGTACCTAATGTAATTGGTATTGGGGGGATGTTTCATTGGTGTCTTTCAATATATAAACCCAAAAAAGTGGGGAGTTTATCATGTGGCAGCACATCAAAATGGAGTCCCAGCAGCCTGAATCCTTTTCATTGAGTGACTGCTGACCTGGCGGGATACGTCTCTCATTGTGTTCCCTGTGTTTTCCTGCAGGCTGCATGGAGTCTGAAGACCCGGGCCCTGACTGAAATGGTTTATGTAGATGAAATTGATGTTGACCAGGAAGGAATTGCTGAAATGACGCTGGATGAAAATTCTATTGCACAAGTCGCACGTAAGTTGGTACCGGCCGCGTGTGTCCAGCAGCATCATGTACCGGGACTGTACTCTCAGTATAAATTCATGCTTGCTGGTGTTGATCTATAATCACCAGAAGACCAGGACTTTTTCTGATAACACTCTCACTCACTCACTCACTCACTCTCTCTCACACACACACACACACACACACACACACACACACACACACACACACACACACACACACTCATATATATAACAGCCTTCCCAGAAGAGTTGAAGCTGTTATAGCTGCAAAGGGTGGGCCAGCTCCATATTGAACCCTACGGACTAAGACTGGGATGCCATTAACCTCTTGCTGACCACCTCATGTACATTTACTGTAGGGCAGTGGCTCCCGAGCGCAGAATCACGAACAGGTACGTGACCTGACACTTCTGGGTCTGGGGGACGCACGCCCCCGGCGACCCGCTCCCGAAGTGATTGGACACAGCGGGAACCAATCAGCGGGTCCGATGTCCGCTGAGACCCGTCGATTGTTCTAGACAGAAGCAGAATGGCGGTCAGCCTATGTAAAAAGGGCAGATCGCCATTCTGTTAGTGGGGAAGACCGAGATCCTGTGTTTCTGCTAAGCAGGAACACGGATCTCTGTCTTCCCACAGTTAGCAAGCACCCCCTAGGGACACATTTAACCCTTTTGCTCGCCCCTGATGTTAATCCCTTCCCTGCTGGTGTCGTTAGTACAGCGACAGTGCTTTTTTTTTTTTTTTTTTTTTTTTTTTTTTTTTTCTTTATAGCACTGATCACTGTAATGATGTCACTGGTCCCCAAAAAATGTATAATTTAAATATATATGTATGTAGTATTAAAAGTGTAATTTAGTGTCTGACTTGTCCGCCGCAATGTCGCAGTCCTGCTAAAAAACACTGATCGCTGCCATTACTAGTAAAATAAATAAAAATTCCATAAAAATATCCCATAGTTTGTAGACGCTATAACTTTTGCGCAAACCAATCAATATGTAGCAAAATACAAATTGGCCTAAACTGATAAAGAAATTTTATTTTTTTATTTATTGAAAATGTTTTATAGCAGAAAGTTAAAAAAATATATAAAATTTGTCTTTTTTGTTTTATAGCGCATAAAATAAAAAACGCAGAGGTGATCAAATGCCACCAAAAGAAAGCTCTATTTATGTGGGGGAAAAGGGACAATTCATTGTCAGTTAAAGCAACACAGTGCTGTATCTCAAAAAATGGCCTGGTCATGAAGGGGGTAAATCTTCCGGAGCTTAAGTGGTTAACGATCATGTGCGTGTAAAAGGCAGGCGTCCAAATACTTTTGGTAATATACACGTGATCCAGCACAGGAGATTTGCTCTTCCGCCATACTCCTACATGAGGCGGTCAGCAAGCGGTAAACATGATTTCAAAAGCAGTTTTTCTCCTTTTTAAATCTGCAGCTTTCCTTGAAATCATTCCTGGTGATCCTGCAATGAAGATCCTTGTTCAGGCACTTCCTGTTATAGGGTGACAACCCTCTGTCTCAGTCTTCCAATTGGGCAACTGTGTTGTCACCCTGTCACTTCAAGTGCCAATGCCATAGCATAGTAAACAGGCAAGGTCTGATGTCTGCACCCTTTAAGGCCTGTACACACGATATGAAAATCGGTTGGAAAAATTTGTACGACAAGCTCTCTGCCGATTTTCGGATCGTTAGTACGGTGTTTTTGACAGCCGATTTTTCGCTTTTTCGCCTGACATAAGCTGGATGTGCAGACTAGAAAATTTTTGTCGGATGTGAACTCAACGTCCAATTTTCGTTTCATTAGTATGGTTTTCGTACGAAAAAAATCGTAAGAAAATTTTCGTATTGTGATTAACCTCTTCACTTTCGACATGAGACTAGCATGCCACAAAAAACGGACGTTCGGTCGTCCGAAAATCTAAACGTGGGTACGAGGCTTTAGAAATGAGTTGCCAACGTCAACCGCTTTATTTCTATCCTGACGGACTCGCTACATTTAGTTGCAGTTTTCAGCATCAAAAAGCTTGAATTCCACTTTTTACCTGAGGACTAGTAATATTGCTGCACATTTATAATTTAGAGGCCGCTCAGGACGCGTATCTCTTCAGTGAACAGATTTACACAGCTGCAGTGAACAAATGAAATTAATTATTTACAGGTCCCGGGACCAGCATCAGACAGGCAACGGCGAGGAAAATCGAGGGGCCGAGTCCAGCGGTCAGGTAAGAAGTTTTCTTGTTACCTCCAATGCTTTCCAGCGCTCATACAAGTGTCACACTTTAGCCTTCTCATCTATAATCCTTTTCTTGGAAGCGTCTTTGGAAATGACAGATGCAACTATTGATTTCTTATTATTACCGCTGGTGGACTTTGTTTTTTTTTAGACCCGTCACCCAGTCCGGCAGGCCTTTGACAGGCTTTATTCGACCCGGTACGCAGTCTGGTCGCCCTGGCACTATGGAACAAGCGATCAGAACCCCTCGAACCGCAAGCACTGCTCGACCAATCACCAGTGCTTCTGGAAGGCATATCCGCCTCGGAACGGTAAACACAATTTTTATGTTGAGTTCATTTCTTTCTCTTTCTTTCTTTCTTTCTTTCTTTCTTTCTTTCTTTCTTTCTTTCTTTCTTTTTCTTTCTTTCTTTTTCTTTCTTTCTTTTTCTTTCTTTCTTTTTCTTTCTTTCTTTTTCTTTCTTTCTTTTTCTTTCTTTCTTTTTCTTTCTTTCTTTTTCTTTCTTTCTTTCTTTCTTTTTCTTTTTCTTTCTTTCTTTTTCTTTTTCTTTCTTTTTCTTTCTTTCTTTTTCTTTCTTTTTCTTTCTTTTTCTTTCTTTCTTTCTTTCTTTCTTTCTTTTTCTTTCTCTTTCTTTCTTTCTTTCTTTCTTTCTTTTTCTTTCTTTCTCAAATTAGTTTATTGAATTTGAACAATTAGCATACATAAGTACATATGGTGGCAGCAAAAGAAAAGATCATGGTAACAATTTTGAGTTGTACTTCCAACATAAACTAAAAGTAGTTTAACTAAAACAATTTTAGCATAGATTTGACTTCTCAAAAGATTACTTCATACATTGTATAAGAAAGGATAAAACCAACTTAGATCAGGTTAATATAAGATGACCTCGGATAAAAAAGAAGGTCTTAATTATTATCAAGAGTATAGTCTTTAAATAAAAATTAAAAAAATTAAAGACATATTTCTCTATCGTACATCATGGGACACAGAGCCTTAAAGCGGAGGTTTACCGGGAATTTTTTTTTTTAAAAGCCAGCAGCTACAAATACAGCAGCTGCTGACTTTTAAAAAATGGACACTTACCTGTCCAGGTTGCCTGCGACGTCGGCAGCCAAAGCCGAGCTACTGCTCGGCTCTCGGCTTCCCCTGCCGCCATCCTCGGTGAGGGAATCGGGAAGTGAAGCGCTGCGGCTTCACTGCCCGGTTCCCTACTGCGCATGCGCGAGTCGCGCTGCGCGTCCTAACAGGTCCCCGCTGTGTCCTGGGAGCCGAGTGTTTCCCAGCACACAGCGGGGGGGTGACGTGAAGGGGCGGGACTCCCGCAGGAGTCTGGTCCCGGAAGTGGTGCAAATACCTGTTTTATACAGGTATCTGCACCCCCTCCCCCCTGAAAGGTGTCAAATGTGACACCGGAGGGGGGGAGGGTTCCGAAAAGCGGAGGTTCCATTTTGGGTGAACCTCCGCTTTAAGTATTTACTTAATGGGTTATAGGCCACCTTCAGGTGTTGACACTGGAAACCCTATCTAAAGGAAGTTTACTCCCTATATAACCCCTCCTCCTTCCAGGAGCACATCAGTTTTTGTAGCAAAGCAATATACCCAAGTCCCAAAAAAGAGGGGAGGGACCTCTGTGTCCCATGATGTACTCCAAGAAAAGGATTTTACAGGTAAGCTGTAATAAAAATACAAATTTTCTTTATCGTACATAACGGGACACAGAGCCTTAAGTATTTACTTAATGGGATGTCCCATAGCAATACCACTTGAGGGGTGGGAGAAACAACCCGTGGGGTACACCCAGACTTTGAGGATCTATACTGCTGCTTGCAGCACACTGCGCCCGAAGGCGATATCCTCAAACCTTCTTACATCCACCTGATAAAATTTTGTGAATGTATGCACTGAAGACCAAGTTGCGGCCTTACAGATCTGAGCCATGGAGGCCTGATGACGCACTGCCCAAGAAGCACTAACTGCTCTGGTAGAATGCGCCTTAAATTTGAAAACGGGGGAATTTCACCCCTTTAATCATAAGTTTGAATTATTACTTGCCGAATCCACTTGGAGACAGTGGATTTCGACGCTGCCCGTCCTTTCTTAGGACCCTCCGGCAGAATATATAAAATCAGTCTTTCGAATCTGAGCAGTTTTCTTTAAATAGATTCACTGCTCTCACTACATCAAGACAATATAGTGACTTTTCTTCCCTGGAACATGGTTTTGGAAAAAACGATGGCATGACAATATCTTGGTTCAAGTGAAAACCTAAAATTACTTTTGGCAAAAAGCCTGGACGAGGGCGTAACACCACTCAGTGGCCAAAGTATCCGAAACACAAGGTTTTTGCCTGTAACGCCTCTCTTTGTAGGGCTGGACCCCAGGAATCCAGGGCTTAGGTCTTGTTACATTACCTATTTGCTTCCTGATGGGGTGCTTATACAGGCCCAAGGCAGTTGTAATTCAGTTTTCACGCACCTAGTCCTTGAAGGTTTATTAAACCAGCCCGCCGTGATGGGTGAAAGCTGGATTTCTGTTAAATCAGTTCAATCCTGCGGCGAGGATAAGGTAAGGAAGAAATTTAGATATTTTATAATACCTATGCATTTTCTTCCAGTAAAAGGAAAAAATGTTGTCATGCCTTAAAATCTCCACTAGATGGAGTCTATGCACTTACCTTACTGTTGTCTTTCACTATAGCTCAGTCCGTGTCTGGCTACACAACATGTGGAGGAATAATTTTGCAAGGTAAAATCTGCTAAAATATCTCCACCTGATGGGACCAGAGGGTTAGGTGGACAGCACCGCTGCACCCTTACATACCCCCCTCCCCCCGCCGTGGGGGATGCGGAGGTCCCGCTATACCGCTAAAACTTGTTACTGGCTGTATTTTTTATGTCTGTGCCTCACTGCAGGAGTCTCTGCCTTCCCTCCCCTCCCCCCTCTCGTGTCGGGTCTGGGACCAGAAAAACGCCACACTCAGGTGCGGGAAACATTGTAAATGTAAAAGGGGCGGATTTTTTCCCGAGGGGGCGGGGCCTTACGCAGGTGCCGTGAAACGTCTACGAGGACGCACGCCAGGCTAAAAACAGATAAGATACAGCGGTGTCAGTCTCTCTTCTGCTATTGAAGAGGAAACAAGCAAGCTGCCTGCACACAGGGACACATGAGCTTTGGGACACGTATGGGTTGCAAAACTGGTGTTCCTGATTCAGGAAAGACACTCTTTTCCAGCACTAGGCCGAAACTTTATCAACAAGTGGATTTACCTCTTAAAAAATGGGATTTTATGGGCAATATAATAATTAAAAAAAATATATAGAAAAATATATTTAATTACATAAATTTATATAATGGAAAAAGGACATAGAAACCACACATGTGGTAGACAGTTGAAAACAGAAATACATTAAATGCATTAACATATGAACCACGATAAGGATGACTGCATGAGAGCCCCAAGAACAATCGTGAAGGTTCCTGGAGATGCTAAGCTGCTAAATCCAACACGTTTTGAATGTGTGAATTAAAATACAATCTTCTTCAGGGATAGCAGCATCTGTGTCCATGCATTTACTTAAAGGAAAACAGCCCCCTCGTCCAGAGCTCCCGCCAAGGTCCACAAATCCTTTTCACAGCATGAGGAGTCCAAGAACAAAGTTCAATTTAGATTGCCCAACAAGGATAATATTGGCATCCCAAAAGATCTCCTCAAACGCGCCCAAGTAGGGGAGAAAAGGACAAAAAACTGAAATCCTGAAACAACCCCCAACAAAAAAACAAGCAGTTGGAGAAAGGAGATCCAGCAGTCAGAATGTCCAAACTAAGGCAGCAGAGAGGAGGTCCATGTCTAGTACCTTCCACCGGAATGTCCAGAGGGAAACTGAAACTTTATAGCGGCTTTTAAAGTCATGACTATTTTCAGCGATTTAGTGCAAATTGTATAGCGCCTCTGTTTTTTGTACTTGGGACTATGCCTACAAAAAAAGACACCAAAAAAGCAAAGATTTCACTCCCAGGCATTGAGATTTCAAGCTGTAATTCCATGCTGTCATTTTCGCCGGAATTACCAATTATGGCAACACAGGGTAAGCCATTGGAACAAATTGATGGTGCAACTGCCTCTCACATCTCAGCACCTAGATATGTGACTGAAGATGCCCTCTCCTACTCCTTCCAGGGTTTGGAAGAAAGATTAGTGGCTTTAATCGCATCCTCTATTCAGAGTGATAAGAAACGTACTAGGTCCCCTTCCCCCCCCACTTCAGCTTTGCAAGGGGAACAGTGGACTCACGATGAGGTGTTACCCTCAATCGATCAGGAAGAAAGACAAACAGATGATTCCTCCATAGAGGAGACAATGGTAGATGAACCTTTTTCAGCTTCCCAAACTGAGAAATTGCTGATACAATCTCTTGTAATGGTTCGCCCCACCTTCATGCTGCCTCTAACAGAGTTGAATGAAAACCCGGCCTTTTCCTTAGGTTCTTTAAAACCTTCCCATGCTTTGCATGCGTTTCCAGCACATGTATTGCTAGAACATTTTCTCCCTCCTAAGAGTTTTGCAATTCACTATCCTTTGGAGGAAAGATTCTCCAAAAAGTGGAAGGTACCAGCAATTGACGCTGCGATTTCCAATGTGAATAATAACTTAACTTGTCCTGTAGACAATGCACAAATGCTTAAGGAGCCAACAGATAAGAAGTTGGAATCCCTGCTAAAGTCTGCCTTTTCCATAGCAAGTGCCGTCACTCAGCCCGCAGTCGCCGCCATAGGCGTCTGCCAATCCCTAAAGGACCAATTTAAATTGGCCCTTAGAGAACTCCCTACACAACAAGCTCGGGTTTTTGCTGAACTACCTAAGGCATTATGTTTTTCCATAGATGCCATTAAAGATTCTATTCACCAGGCAGCATCTCGCCTTATGCTTATGCTTGTACAAATGCGTAGAATCCTGTGGTTAAAAAATTGGTCAGCTGAACCACCATGTAAAAACCTCCTAACTGGGTTCCCCTTTCATGGTGAGCTACTATTTGGAGAAGTCTTGGATAAATATATCAAAACAATTTCTAGTGGGAAAAGTACGCTTTTACCAGTCAAAAGAAAATATAAACGCCCTTCGTATAAACGGGCTCTTTCCCCCGCGCCAGGGGCTTCCGCCTCTAGGCAGTGGTGACGGCCTCCGCCGTCAGACTCTAGAGGAAAACCTCAAGGTCAGACCCAGGCTCAAAAGAAGCCCTGGGTTAGGAAATCTGCAAAACAGAATCCTAAAGCCACATCATAAAGAGGCAACCCCCCCCCCCTCACCAAGGTGGGGGGAAGACTTCTGCAATTTTCAGAAGTCTGGAAAAAGGAAATTCAGGACAGATGGGTCATCTCCACTGTAACCCTGGGGTACAAATTGGAATTTCTGTACTTTCCACCGTCTCGTTTCCTGAGATAAAGCGTTCCCAAAGATCCAGAGAAGAAACAATCTCTGTTTCAGGCAATAGACCGATTTATTATCTCAAGGGGTGATCATAAAGATCCCCACAAAAGAGCAAGGTCTGGAGTTTTATTCAAATCTTTTTATGGTACCAAAACCAAATGGAGACGTCAGACCCATTCTAGATCTAAGAAAAATAAATCAATTCCTGAAGATCCACTCCTTTCGCAAGAAGACAATCAGGTCCGTAGTTTCTATCCTTCTAGGAGGAGAACTTCTGGCGTCAATCGACATCAGGGATGCATACCTGCATGTCCCTATATTTCCTGCTCATCAAAAATTCCTGCAGTTTGAGTAAGAACAGAAGCATTACCAGTTTGTAGCCCTGCCCTTCGGGCTAGCCACAGCACCCCGGGTGTTCACCAAAGTGCTGGTCCCACCTCTAGCTAGGTTAAGGGCACAGGGCATAACATTCGTAGCGTATCTAGACGATCCATTACTTATAGATCAATCAGTGACTCGCTTGGAACAAAGCGTACGCACTACAACCAACTATCTGAAAAGTTTGAGTTGGATTCTTAACCTAGAGAAATCTTCCTTTTAATACCGCAAAAAAGGCTGGAGTACTTGGGTCTGATCATAGACACAGCCCAGGAAAAGGTGTTCTTGCCTCAAGCAAAGATCAACTCCAAAAGAGAACTGGTGCGAAGGGTCAAGTCAAATGGCAATCCCTCCATTTGCCTCTGCATGAGGTTGCTAGGAACCATGGCTTCATTAGAAGGAGTTCCCTATGCCCAGTTCCATTCAAGACTGTTGCAAAACAGTATCCTGTCTGCTTGGAACAAGACAGTTCAAGCTTTAGACTTGTGTAGCGGGTATCAACATTTAGGGGGAGTATCTGGGCGGTAGCATGGCCCAGATACAGTAATTATTAGGGAATTATGGCCAATTTGGTTTGTGAAGGATAATGATGGTGTCCTGTTCCCTGCGGCCCCTGGGTGGCGCTGTCGCCGGGGTTGAACCACCATTGTAGGGCCGTGCCCTTTGGGTCCTCTCGCGGCAGTAGTGTGGTGGGGCGGGGAACCCGCTGTGCCTGCTGGGAGAGGATATAAAGGGGCGGACATCTTGCGCACAAGGTCCGAGCCCCAGGCACCTTCAGCCTGGGGGGCTGCTGTTCTGGTATTCTGCGCCCAGGTGCCCTCGGCCTGGGTGCGAGGGAGTTTGAGTTCCATCCCAGGCACCTTAAGCCTGGGGTGAGGTACTAGCCGAGGCCTGGGGCCCAGTACCTTCGACTGGGTCCCGTATGGGAGAAGATACCTTGGGGCCCACCGAGTGAGGGGACCCGAGTGAGGGCGAGGAGAATTAGGGAGGTGACCTGACCTGAAGATCCAGCGCAGCATTGGCTGGTGACAGTGTAGGCCTCTGGGGACCGTCCGGGATGGATCATCTCCCTAACAGGGGTCACAATTAGAAGGTAGTCCATGTTCTATGGTCTTTGCAGAGACCCAGCTACATCAGGTCGGTGGCAGAGGCCTATCCAAAGGTATGTGGCAGAGGCCTCATCGTTCACCCGGTCTGTGGCAGGGACCAACCTCACGGTTGGTGGCAGCGACCGTGCGCCAAAAGTTGTTGTGAACTCCTAACAGCTTCTCTGATCCGAAAGGATTGTGCCTGAACCCTCTCCCCACCAAGTTCGTGTTTGTATCAACCTGTCTGCTTGCAAAGAGGCATATTTATCTCTGCGGAAATAAATATAGATGTTGTACTGTCACCTGGTGTGGGCCGACTTTTCTGGGAGCAAAGTGTTCTACATTCACCTATCTACCTGTCACATTTGAAGTGGAAGCTCCGGACAGGGACACAGACCCGAAGGTAAAGATCTTAGCTCAAACCTATACACACATATGAGGTGTGAGCTGGTGGCAGCACCTCACCCCTCTCCCTGGTCCCCCTAGACGAGTAAACCAGCCGTGAAGAAGGGAGAGAGCGGGTGAGGCCGCTACACTTGCCAATGCGGCTATCCCCAAGAGTGGCCCAAAGCCTCACTTGGTGGTTATTTACCCAGAATCCGCTGAAAGGAAAATCCTTCAGACCAGTCTTCTGGAAAGTAGTAACGACGGATGCCAGCCTTTCAGGCTGGGGAGCAGTACTAGAAACGACAACTGTCTAAAGACAGTGGTCAAAAAACAAAAAGATCTTGCCCATCAATATCCTAGAGATTCGGGCAGTACGTCTGGCTCTAAAGGCCTGGACTTTCAGGTTACGGGATTGTCCTGTCAGGATTCAATCCATCAATGCCACAGCTGTGGCCTATATCAATCACTAAGGGGGCACCAAAAGTCTCTCAGCACAGAGAGAGATATACCATATTCTAACTTGGGCAGAAAGGAATGTTCCATGTCTATCTACAATCTTCATCCCGGGAGTAGAAAATTGGCACGCAAACTACTTAAGTCGCCAGCAGTTATTCCCAGGGGATTGGTCTCTTCACCCCGACATATTTCGGGCTGTTTGTCAAAGATGGGGGACTCCGGACGTGGATCTTCTAGCATCCAGGTTCAACACGAAGTTGGTCAACTTTGTGACCAGAACAAGGGATCCATTCGCATGCAGAACGGATGCGTTGGTGACCCCATGGAATCAGTTCTCACTGATCTATGCATTCCCCCCTATTCAGTTGCTGCCTCGACTTCTTTGCAGGAGCAAACTGGAAAGAAAACCGATAATCCTGGTGGCACCAGCATGGCCCAGAAGGTCATGGTACGCAGAAATCGTAAAGATGGCAGTGGAGGGCCCATGGGCCCTCCCACTATGGCCAGATATGCTCTCTCAGGGAACGATATTCCATCCTTCCTTACGGTCTCTAAATTTAACGGCTTGGCTATTGAAACCCACATTCTAAGAAAACGTGGGCTTTCCAGGTCTGTTAATACCCTGATTAATGCTAGGAAGCTAGCTTCCAGAACTATGTATTACAGAGTCTGGAAGGCTTATGTTTCCTGGTATGAATCTAAGGGTTGGCACCCTTGGAGATATATCATAGGCAGAATTCTTGCCTCTCTACAATTAGGGGTAGAAATGAAATTGGCCTTAAGTACTATTAAAGGCTAAGTCTCGGCTTTATCGGTCTTATTTCAAAGACCACTTGTTACTCATTCTTTAGTCTGGGGCTTTATACAAGGGGTGACGCGCCTTAATCCACCCGTCAAACCTCCCTTGAACCCTTGGGACTTAAACTTGGTTTTATCTGTGTTACAAAAACAGCCATTTGAACCGATGCAACATATTCCCCTATAGGGATGAGCTCAGGCGTGTTCGCATTGAACACATGCAGAGCCCGCCAAGGAAGTCGGCACCGTCGGAACGGCGCTGCGCTAATCACAGGCAGGGAGACATTTCCCGATCTCTGCAGCCGAGCATCGGGACAATGTCTCCCTGCCTGTGATTAGCGCAGCGCAGTTCCGACGGTGCCGACTTCCTTGGCGGGCTCTGCATGTGTTAAATGCGAACACGCCTGATCTCATCCCTATTCCCCCTAGTCCTTCTGACAAGGAAGTTGGTATTTTTGGTTGCTATATCCTCAGCAAGGAGGGTTTGGGAATTGGCTGCTCTTTCTTGTAAAGAGACATATTTTGATTTTTCATGAGGACAGAGTGGTGTTACGCCCTCGTCCAGGCTTTTTGCCAAAAGTAATTTTAGGTTTTCACTTGAACCAAGATATTGTCATGCCATCGTTTTTTCCAAAACCATGTTCCAGGGAAGAAAAGTCACTATATTGTCTTGATGTAGTGAGAGCAGTGAATCTATTTAAAGAAAACTGCTCAGATTCGAAAGACTGATTTTATATATTCTGCCGGAGGGTCCTAAGAAAGGACGGGCAGCGTCGAAATCCACTGTCTCCAAGTGGATTCGGCAAGTAATAATTCAAACTTATGATTAAAGGGGTGAAATTCCCCCGTTTTCAAATTTAAGGCGCATTCTACCAGAGCAGTTAGTGCTTCTTGGGCAGTGCGTCATCAGGCCTCCATGGCTCAGATCTGTAAGGCCGCAACTTGGTCTTCAGTGCATACATTCACAAAATTTTATCAGGTGGATGTAAGAAGGTTTGAGGATATCGCCTTCGGGCGCAGTGTGCTGCAAGCAGCAGTATAGATCCTCAAAGTCTGGGTGTACCCCACGGGTTGTTTCTCCCACCCCTCAAGTGGTATTGCTATGGGACATCCCATTAAGTAAATACTTAAGGCTCTGTGTCCCGTTATGTACGATAAAGAAAATTTGTATTTTTATTACAGCTTACCTGTAAAATCCTTTTCTTGGAGTACATCATGGGACACAGAGGTCCCTCCCCTCTTTTTTGGGACTTGGGTATATTGCTTTGCTACAAAAACTGATGTGCTCCTGGAAGGAGGAGGGGTTATATAGGGAGTAAACTTCCTTTAATTAGGGTTGCCAGTGCCAACACCTGAAGGTGGCCTATAACCCATTAAGTAAATACTTAAGGCTCTGTGTCCCATGATGTACTCCAAGAAAAGGATTTTAAAGGTAAGCTGTAATAAAAATCCTATTTTTATTATACAATCTATTATTTTTTTTTACCAAAAATATGTAGAATACATATTGGCCTAAACTGATGACAACATATTTTATTTATTTTTTGGATATTTATTATAGCAAAAAGTAAAAAAAAAATTGTGTTTTTTTTTTTTTAAATTGTCGGTCTTTTTTTGTTTATAGCGCAAAAAATAAAACCATCAAATGCCACCAAAAAGCTTGATTTGTGGGGGAAAAAAGGACATAAATGTTGTTTGTGTACAAAGTCGCACGACCGCGCAATTGTCAGTTAAAGTGTCGCAGTGCCGTATCGCAAAAAATGGCCTGGTCATTTAAGGGGGTAAATCCTTCCGGGGCTCAAGGGGTTAAACACAAATTGCGGTAACAATGCACTACATGCTTTTCTGCAGCTTCTCCATTGAAGTCTATTAAACCAAAAAACACATTTGTTTTTGCATTTAAAAAAAAGTCCCTGATCCTTTCCAAAAACACAGCGGCTGAAAAAAAAGCATAGATGTGAACGTGTCCCATAGGAAACCATGTTAAATGGACTGTAGTAGGTTTCTGCGAAAAAAAAAAAAAAAAAAAAGCACTAAAAAAGGCATAGGTGTGAACCAGGCCTTAGAGATGGCTAGAGATTCATTGGTGTCGGTGGGAAATTATCTTTGAGGCATGTATTGCTCCTGGCTCAGGGAACTCCTAGCAATCTCTGGGGGAACCCTCATTGAGAGAGGTTGTTTGTTTTTAAGAGGAACATTGTGTCTTCTTAATTTTGTATCAGTTTTTCTTCTGACATATTTAATGTAAAGAATAATGAAGGCGTTCAACGTGCGGTATTCTATAGCAACCAATTGGATTTCAGTATTCAGAACAATGAGTGCTGATTGGTTTTGTGGGCTGCTGGCTTTTCACATTACTCATTGAAAAGAATACATTGTTATTGTTTTTTTGTGAATGTTTTGTTTATTTATGTTCATGATTAAAACTATTTATTAATATATCTTTTTCCTGCCAGAATCATTTCTTCAGTTCGGACTGTATGTTCAGGATATGGATTTGGTTTTAATCATTTCAGAATTTATTCTATTAACCTACCTTAACCACGTCCCGCCCGGTCAATAGGGAATTGACATCCAGGAAGTGGTTCTGTTATCCTGACTGGACGTCTATTGACGTCCAGCAGGATAACGTGGGGGCGCGCATGGTGACGATCGCGGCGTGTCAGTCTGACACCCCGCATCTCAGATCGTGATAAGAGGCGTCTGTCAGAGGCTTTTTACCACGTGATCAGCTGTGACCAATCACAGCTGATCATCACGTGAACCAGGAAGTGCCGGTAAACGGCATTTCTCGGTTCACGCTGACAGGGAGAGCCGATCGGCGGCTCTCCCTGTCAGAGGGGGGGGGTCTGTGCTGATAATCAGCACATTGATTATCAGCACAGCCCCCTCAAATGTAAAATATCACCTGCCAACCAGTTCCCCCATAATAAAGGAAGCCACTGCCCACCACAGTGCCAATCACTGCCCAGCAGTAACACCTGCCAGTACCTCGTCAGTGCCAATCAGTACCGCCTATGAGTGCCAATCAGCGCTGCCTGTCAGTGCCCATCAGTGCTGCCTGTCAGTGCCCATCAGTGCCGCCTGTCAGTGCTGCATATCAGTGTCGCCTATCAGTGTCCATCAATTCTACATATCAGTGCCCATCAGTGCCACTTTATCAGTGCTGCCTCATCAGTGCCCGTTAGTGAAGGGGGAAAACAAAATTTTATGACAGAAACTAAAAAAAAATCTTTCTTTTTTTTTTTTTCAAAAATGTTGGTCTTTTTTAGTTTGTTTAGCAAAAAATAAAAACCGCAGAGGTGATCAAATACCACCAAAAGAAAGCTCTATTTGTGGGAAGAAAATGATAAAAATTTAGTTTGGGTACAGTGTTGTATGACCGCGCAATTGTCATTCAAAGTGTGACAGCGCTGAAAGCTGAAAATTGTCCTGGGCAGGAAGGGGCGTAAGTGCAGTGTATTGATGTGGTTAAAGAGGAACTGCAGTCTGCTCACATAATTTGTAATAATGTTTGCCATTCTGAAGCTTCCCTCCAACCACTTTGCATATTATTTTATATATACTGTGATTTTGTACTTGACAAATATGCTGCAGAAATCTCCCTCCACTGAGTCTGGCTGCAATCATTTTAACTGTGGGCAGCTGAAGCTGCTGCCTGTTCACTTCCTGGATTTACACAGACACACAGAGGCACACCTCCAGCTCTGCAGCTCTCATTGGCCCTCTTATGACTCCCCCCCCCCTCCTTTCCTGGAGAGAGAGAGAGCTGTGTATGATGTCATAAACCTAGGCTTTTTTTTGCAGACAAGAAACAGGAAGTGGGCCTTATGAGGTATTTCCTGGCAGAAAAAAAATGTTTTACTAACCAAAGTTTAAAACAACAACAAGGGCAGAAGATTTAATAGATGGAAAGATGAAAAAAATGACTGAAGTTCCACTTTTAATATAATTTTTCTGTGTTTTTGTTTCTTCATTAGGCCTCAATGCTGACGAATCCAGATGGACCTTTTATCAATCTGTCAAGATTAAATTTGTCTAAATATGCACGAAGTCCCAACTTGGCCAAGGTTAGTCTGCACAAAAGCCAATTTGAAATCTACCAATATTAAATTTTATTTAAACCAAATAAAATGATGTGAAGTAGAAGGTGTCGCTCTATGAAATTCTCAAAAACATAAATGAAATACCGAGTGTTTGGTAGGAGAGTTGACTGTTATTCTCTATCAGCCTAATTCCTTACTCATAGCTAGAGAGCTGTAAAAAATAAATCTATTTTTGTCTTTTTCTCGTTTATTAATATTAAACAGATAGTCTGGAGGCCTCCATTGAGAAATGCTGTAAAATGCTTTTTAATTTCATATTGCATCCTTCAAATCCTACATCGGATCACTAGCGGCTCCCTAGAGTTTCATTCTAACACTTCAGTCGTCTGTACTTTATGCTGTGTAGTTTATTGAAAGTCAGCGGCGTCCTGGAGAGATCCATCTAGAGTTTTTTTTTTTTTGTATTGTTCACTAGGGAGTAGCTAATCTCTGATATCGGCAGTCTGGGTATAAGAGTCCTGCTGGGTTGGAGTTCTACTTTCAAAGTAGAAATGGGATTCGCTCAGATCAATTCGCAACTAGCAAAAGTAAGATGCATACGGGCAGTCCACAGAACGATATACCGTATATACTCGAGTATAAGCCGAGTTTTTCAGCACTTTTTTTGTGCTGAAAATGCCCCCCTCGGCTTATACTCAAGACACCTTTTTTGTGCCTGATCTCCCGGACTTTGGGGACCCAGTCCTGGCCGACCGTAGGTCCCCTGGACCCCAAACTTGGCACACATGTAGCCCCACTCTTCCTCCTACAAGTGTGCAAAGTTTGTTGTCCGGGGGACCTACCGCCGGGGAGCACCGTTTTTTTTTTTTTGTTTGTTTTTTTTAAAGCTGGCACCCCTTCCATAGACTCCCACGTTAAACTGTAATTTCTCTGGTGGTTTGGGGACCCGGTACTGGCTGGTTGTAGGTCCCCTGGACCCGAAACTTGGCACACATGTAGCCCCATTTCTCCTCTATAAGTGTGCAAAGTTTTTTTGTCTGGGGGACCTACGGTCGTGAGCACCGATTTTTTTTTTTTTTTTTTTTTTTTTTTTCAAAGCTGGGCACCCCTTCCATAGACTCCCATGTTAAACGTCAGTCGAGGCATGGACACAGCGAGGCATGGACACAGTGAGGCATGCAGATGGACACCCTAGGCTTATACTCGAGTCAATAAGTTTTCCCATTTATTTATTTTTGTGGTAAAATTAGGTGCCTTGGCTTATATTCAAGTATATACGGTAATAAAAAAATTCACAGCAAAACAAAGTTTAAACCGTTTCAGCAATTTGCATAAAAAACAAAACTTTTGTTTGCATACATTTGCCAAGAAAAAAACATGTAAAGCCACATTTGAGCAACAGGAGCCCTCTGCAAAATGTGTTTGCTAAAAGAGACTAGATTGAGCTCCAAACTTGGGACATAACAGATAAAGCAATGGAGTAAGTTGAGAGCAGGTATGCCTTTTGAAGGTTGCATCTTCCTCCCTAAAGTACAACGTAGGCCCCTTTCACACTTGTGCGACTTGGGACTGCAAAGTCGCATGACATGTCGTACCCCATGATTTCCAATGAGTACCATTTTTATATCTGTGCGACTTCAAGTCGCACCGACTTCAAAGTAGTTCCTGTACTACTTTGGTCCGACTTTAACGCGAGTTGAGGTTCATAGACCTCAAGTTTACACAGACATTCCCTGGAATCGCTGGAAAATTGCGTGACTTTCAAGTCACGGTAGTGTGAAAGGGGCCTAAAGGCAAAACCTTTTCTTTAGTGTTGGACAGAGTGGAGAGGGATTAGAGCCCCTGTCAGTTTTTTACTTTCAAAATCTTGTAAGTTTTATATAAGTAAAAAAAACAAACAATAGTACAAGTGTGCCGTTTTCATCAATACAAAGAAGCACACCAAAAAGATGCGTAATAGAGTGACACCCACAATCCCAATTGCAAACTAAAGAAGTTAACAGTCCGTTATGCAGGGCATTGATATTTTACATAGTGCTCCAACCAGATAGGTACAGACATAGAGACCACCCATCTGTCTATAAGCCCTACTGACAGAGCTCAGGACCAACATAGTCCTGGGTAGTCAGGCACACAGAAAAAAAGAAAAGCAACAAAGAAGGGAAAGGTAAGGAAAAGAGGAAGGAGGAGGAGAAGGTCCTATCCGGAGTCAAAATGGGTAACTCAAACCAAAAACCCCCTAAAAAAAATATTTAAATTAACGTACAAGAGAGAAAGGCATATAAGTAGCCCATGGTTCCCAAGTCCATTCAGATTTTTTGACTGTGTCCTTCAAAATACTAACTACAGTGTATATTTTAATGTAGCATAATCCAGGTGACCTTTTGCCTAGCCTGCGCCAAGGATACAGTGGGCTGTTTCCAGGATTTAGCAAGAATCATCTTAGCCCCAAGTAAAATCAAAAACTATCAGGCCAAACCGTTAGATATACCAGATACTGGGGGAGTTAAGAAGTGCTATGTAGGGAGTCTGTCAGTTTTTTATTGCGGTCATGGGCGTCCGCTGAACTTTTTTCAAGGGTGGGTATCATTTTAAGGTCATCCATGCTTCTTTGGGGCAGTGGAGCAGCGCTGTATACACCACTCCTCCACCGCTCATTGAAATAAATGGGCACCGCTGCCGAAGCGCCTGCAAAAGCGTTTCGGCAGCGGCGATACACAGCTGCATTTAACCTTGTCTTTGACCGCTAGCTGGGGTTATTGCAGCACAGGGGGCAAGTGTCTTCACTCTGACTTCAACACTCTCTTACGATTCCAGGGGGGGCAATTGACCCCCCTTGCCCTATGGAACGGACGCCCATGATTGCGGTCTGTGTCCCCATGTGGGGAGATTCCCCCTCTCTATTTGTCCTGTTTACCATTATCATTGAAAGTGTTAGTAAAGTAAAGAAAATCCCAAATTTTGGGTTGTCCCCAGAGAAGTATTGGAGGGGAAATCCTCCAATGGGGACACTAGTTCTGGGGAGACCCAATAGATTCCCTTAGACCCCTTTCACACTGGGGTGTTTTTCAGGCACTTTGGGGCTAAAAATAGCACCTGAAAAATGGCTCCCCTGCAAGTCTCAGTGTGAAACCCTGAGGGCTTTCACACTGAGGCGATGCTCTGGCAGGACGTTAAAAAAACTCCTGCAAGCCGCATCTTTGGAGCGGTGTATACACCGGTCCTCCACCGCTCCTGCCCATTAAAATGAATGGGCAGCGGCGCTTTACGGGTGGTTTTAACCCTTTTTCGGCCGCTAGCGGGGGTTAAAAGCGTCCTGCTAGTGTCCGAAAACCTCGGTAAAGTGCCGCTAAAAATAGCGGCGCTTTACCGCCGACGCCTCGATATGAAAGCAGCCGCAAAGTGGAAGTGAACCCTCCTATTGTTTTCAGCCAAGGAAGCTGCCATCTTGGCCTCTAATCTTCAACTGCCATGGTGCTGCACATGTGATCAGTTATGACACCAGCCATTGGATGGTTTGACAGTTTGGTTGACAGCTCAAACAATATGACCGTTACATTCCCGGCTCGTGTCAGGAATGTAAGACCCCTTTCACACTGGGGCCGCCCGTGCGTTGGCGCTAAAGTGGCGCTCATTTTAGCGGCACTTTACTGCTGTTTAAGCAGTGCTTTTCGACCGCTAGCAGGAAGCTTTTAACTCCCGCTAGCGACCAAAGGGGTTAAAAAAAAACCCCTGTGTTGCGGCACTTCTGTAGCGGTTTTTTCTGCAATGGGCAGGGGCGTTGAGAGTGCTGTATACATGTGAATCTCTGTAGAGAAGCTAATAGCTGGACTTGGAGAGTTACTATCCAGCAGTGTCTATGTGAGCAATCAAGATACCATTGGACTAACAGTGAAATGCGATTAGGATAGATGTAATTTAGGCTTGATCTGAGCTGTCAGATCTGTAAACGTGAAAAATTTTGAATCAAAGCTCTTGAATTGTATGAACTGTTATACCTGGTGCTGCTCGGCATTTCCCACAAAGTTTTTATATCAATTGTTATGATAGCCACCTTTATTGAGACAAGACATTGTCAGAGGGGTGAGGGGGCACTTTTGGACAACCCAGGGTGCTTTAATCTTCATAGACAAAGAGCTGGAAAAGTGGGTGCAAACAGGAAAGTCTTTGTGGCCTTTGGGACCCCATCAACCAAAGGTATGGAAACAGAACGTGTAGAAGCAACAGGCTGATCCTCTAGATTTAGGGTAGTGTGCACTTTATCAATAAGATCTGGCCGGTCTCCTTTAACTTAGGAGTAATAGCGGTAGACTAACTTCTTAAGGGTAAGCATATCTGATGAGTTTTAGCAACCCAAAATCACACTGTGGCCTCAGAAGCCACTAAGTGTACAGGTAAACTGTATACAGAATCTACTGGAAAGGGTTTGGGAGCATGTTTGTTGCCTCTTCAATCAGAGTCGGCAAATAACTCGGTAATTTGGGTCATAAAGACTTTAGTGAAAACAGCCGAGAGGTTAGTGGACCCAGCCACACCCAACGTCCAAAGAGGAATCCAAGTAGGGGAGAAACTCCTACATGAGAAGACAGCATGACTCTATGCCAGTGTTTCTCAACTCCAGTCCTCAAGCCTCCCCAACAGGTCATGTTTTCAGGTTTTCCATTATTTTGCACAGGTGATTTGATCAGTTTCACTGCCTTAGTAATTACCACAGCAGTTTCATCTGAGGGAAATCCTGAAAACATGACCTGTTGGGGCGCCCTGAGGACTGGAGTTGAGAAACACTGCTCTAGGCTGCAGATGTTGGTACATCAGTAGGCACACTGCAAGAACCCCCCCCCCCCCCAAGTAGAAAGTGTGCTGGGGACACCCAGTACAGCACAACTGCCTCTCCACCGTTCCCTATGCCTTATCCCTTTTACAAATGACAGACAAATATGTGATCTGTCAGAAATCTGGTGTGCTCCTTACTTACCTGTTTGAGCTGACAACACAGTGCCTTTTTTTTCTGAGCTGAAATCCCAAGTATTGTAGATAACCCGTCCTGCTGGACTGTAGAACTCTTATCTTTCTCTGTCCCTCTCCACAAGCATACATTAATTTCCTGCAAAACAACCTTGTTGCCTTGATTCCCAAGAACACACACACACACACGCACACACGCACACACACGCACACACACACACACACAGTGTGTGGGAAAAGAGCTCATGGGAGATGTAGTTCTGGGGACATGACTACATCAATTGGACATTAACTCTGCCTTACGAACAACTAAACTCTGAATGCAGTGGTTTGGCGTGCCGGGGTTCAGTGATTTGGTGTGCAAATAAACAGCCAGGATCAACTGTTAATAGGAGAGATGTACATCACCTAATACTGACCGATATTACTGGTTTTTTTTTTCAGACGCTGTTTGAATACATCTTCCACCATGAAAATGATGTGAAAAATGTAAGGATTCTATATTCAATAAATAACTTTGTTCTGATGAATAGATCTTAATGTGAATGGATTGTTTTAATGTTTGATAGACTTTGGCAGATTTAGTTCTCTGGGTCTCAGGAGATGGAATATAATGACCATTTAGTATTTTTCTGCAGCATGTCACATACTTTACACGTACAGATAATTTGTTATGAATATGCAAATTCTTCATCCTGCATTTTTTCTCTTTTGTTGACACTGTCACTTCTCCATAGACAGTACAATACACACTTATGGTAAATTTCATAATATCTTTCAGTACTTTACAATAGCAAGACCTTTTTTCGTTCAATTGTAGTTCCACTGTACAGGAACATTCCAATCAGACATAAAAATGGACCCGTTTGTGTTTTAGGCTCTAGAGTTGGCAGCCCTGGCCACAGAACATGCTCAGTTCAAGGACTGGTGGTGGAAGGTTCAGCTGGGAAAGTGTTATTACAGGTAAGATGTCTGCCCCAGTCTTCCAGTGTTTGAAGTGAGAGAGACCTGTTCATCGCAGCCAATCGGATTCTTTCTTGGATCCCCTACTGCAGTAAAAAGGAAAAAACTGATCTGCCAGCAACAATACCGTTTTTGTTTCAGGTTCTCTAACCAGGAATGCCCTCTGTATTATTATTATTATTATTATTATTTTTATTTAATATTATTTTTATTTTTTATTATTGAGGCTTTACAGTAGGATTCAGGTCAGTTGAGGTGTACCAGAGCAGCCCAGTTAAAAGACAAATGAAAACGGCTTTAGCCCTGCTCCGACCAAGCCACGCCTCCAATGTGTTTTTCCCTGCCCACAGGGCTTAGTCATATAGTGGTCCTCCATGATTAAGTCCTGTGGGTGGGGCGAAACGTGTTGGCGGCATGGCCTGGTCGTAGCTGGGCTGAAGCCGCTTTCACTTGTCCTACACTTGGGCTGTTCTGGTGTGCAGCATTTGGATTATCTTTTGTTCATGAGTGTATACTGATCCAGGATGGGCTCTTTCCACGCCACCACCCATTCCGTGTGAGTCACCGGAGTCTATTTGAATAGAGACCTGGAGCGGCACCCTAAGCTTTCTCAATTAAGGTCACAGTTGAGGTGTAAATGACCGGTTATATAGGTTTTATATAGTGGTTCTTTTGAGGAATGCCTGCCATAAGAGAATAGGAGGGATGAGATTGCTGACCTCCTGGAAATGTTAGTTGCCTGAAACGTTGTTTTTTGATCACCGACAATAAGTTTGAAAGTAAGGAATCTCACTTCTAACTAACTGTTATTTGGCTCATTATCACAACAGGTGTGCATTAAGTGCTGACTGATTGGCTGTAAAATAACTACTGATAGCATCCTCATAAGCTGGCCATAGATGGAGCGATTTTATTTTTGAAAACGGCACGATTCTCCCATCAACACAGTCAGTGTTGATAGGGGAACCCCTTCCATGGAGCTATTGTGTTCTCCCCATGGTGGGGGAGCTGTCCCGACCAGGAGAACACACAGTGATTATTGCTAGAAGCTATAGCGATAATCGCATGACAAATCCAACAGGCTGGTTGTACCCGAGTTGATCGATCGATCACCTTGGGTACATTGAGCCTGCCCATACACGGTTCAAATCTTTGTTGGGCTCTGCTAAACCGGCCGAGATTCGAGCCACCTATGGCCGACTTTAGTCTGCTTTTCCAGACCTCTGATAATGGTTACAGTGTGACGTGTCTGTGTTCTACAATGTGAGGTTAGAAAGAGGAGAGACGTGTCGGTGCATGGTAAGAAATTCCCTTTATTAATTGTTGTGTCAAATGCCCCCACTACAGTCACCCATACTAATATTATCGTACATTGGTAGAGCTCTGACATTCTCTGCAATGTTTAACCTGGGAATACTGAGCTATTCATATCAGTCTCTGCACTTGAGGAACTCTTGAATGCCCCCACCACAGTCACAAACTATTATTACACAATTCTGTAACACACAAAACACAGCGCTAGGATCTTGAGAGTATATATGGTGTTCTAATAAAGAACCCAGATGATAGTGCTAATGTCTTTATGAATGAGAAAATGTGTGTGTGTGTGTATTTATGTATATAATATAATATATACGGTGTGTGTGTGTGTGTGTGTGTATGTTTATTTATATATATATATATATATATATATATATATATATATATATATATATATATATATAAAATGAAAAATTGATTTTTAAGGTGCCACAATTGACAAAAAAAACACACAATATAGTCATAAAATTATTAAAATGTTATGTGATGTTCAAATATTAAAAACAGTAATATTCATAAAACCATCATAGAGAATACATGCGGCCATAATGTATGTGCAGTAACTTCAGCTCAACAGGTTTCACCAATCGCTGGCTTCCTCAGGAGTCTTGTAAAGTACTGCATAAATGCCACCAGGGTGCTGAGAAATGTTTGAAGAATCGGTAAACAGATAAAATGTTTATTTGTATTTCTCATACAGGCTGGGGCTGTTCCGTGAAGCAGAGAATCAGTTTAAATCGGCTCTTGTACATCAGGATATGGTGGACACGCTTCTGTACCTGGGAAAGGTAAGTGTTTGTAAATCATCAGCTTATCTAGAACTTGACGTCAGATTTATCAACCGGTGAGGTCAAGATAAGAATGATATAGCACTGGGGAGCTTGGCCTTTAGAACCTGTTTCTCATGGACTAGTCGCATGTGTGTGTATATATGTGTGTGTGTGATATATATATATATATATATACATACATACATACATACATTATGTGTGTGTAAAATAAAAACATACATACACAGTGCATCCGGAAAGTATTCACAGCACCTCTATTTCTCCACATTTTTGTTATGTTACAGCCCTATTCCAAAATAGATTAAATAAATTATTTAACTCAAAATTCTACAAACAAAACCCCATAATGACAATGTGAAAGAAGTTTGTTTGAAATCCTTTGCAAATTTTTAAAAATAAAAAAGGAAAAAAATCTCATGTACATAAGTTTTGCAGCCTTTTCTCAATACTTTGTTGACGCACCTTTGGCACCCATTACAATCTCAAGTCTTTTTGAGTATGATGCTACAAGCTTGGCACACCTATTTTTTGGGCACTCTCTCCCATTCTTCTTTGCAGGACCTCTCAAACTCCATCAGGTTGGATGGGGAGCGTCGGTGTGCAGCCATTTTCAGATCTCTCCAGAGATGTTCAATCGGGTTCAAGTCTAGGCTCTGGCTGGGCCACTCAGAAGTGTCCTGTAAACACTCCTTTGTTATCTTGGCTGTGTGCTTAGTGTTGTTGTCCTGTTGGAAGGTGAACCTTCATCCCAGTCTGAGGTCCAGAGCGCTCTGAAGCAGGTTTTCATCAAGGATGTCTCTGTACATTGCTGCATTCATCTTTCCCTCGATCCTGACTAGTCTCCCATTTCCTTCCACTGAAAAACATCCCCACAGCATGATGCTGCCACCACCATGCTTCACTGTAAGGGTGGTATTGGCCAGGTGATGAGCGGTGCCTGGTTTCCTCCAGACATGACACTTGCCATTCAGGACAAAGAGTTGAATCTTTGTTTCGTCAGACCAGAGAATTTTGTTTCTCATGATCTGATAGTCCTTCAGGTGCCTTTTGGCAAACTCCAGGCGGCTGTCGTGCCTTTTACTGAGGAGTGGCTTCTGTCTGGCCGCTCTCCCATACAGGCCAGATTGGTGGAGTGCTGTAGAGATGGTTGTTCTTCTGGAAGGTTCTCCTCTCTCCACAGAGAAACTCTGGAGCTCTGTCAGAGTGACCATCGGGTTCTTGGTCACCTCCCTGACTAAGGCCCTTCTCCCCCGATCGCTCAGTTTGGCTGGGTGGCCAGCTCTAGGAAGAGTCCTGGTGGTTCCAAACTTCTTCCATTTACAGATGATGGAGGCCACTGTGCTCATTGGGACCTTCAATGCTTCAGAATTTTTTTCTGTACCCTTCCCCCTATCTGTGCCTCATACAATCCTGTCTTAGAGGTCTACAGACAATTCCTTGGACTTCATGGTTTGGTTTGTGCTCTGAGATGCACTGATAACTGTGTGACCTTGTATAGACAGACAGGTGTGTGCCTTCCCAAATCATGTCCAATCAACTGAATTTACCACAGGTGGACTCCAAGTTGTAGAAATATCTTAAGGATGATCAGTGGAAACAGGATGCGCCTGAGATCAATGAGTGCCATGCCAAAGGCTGTGAATACTTATGTACATGGGTATTTTTTTTCTCTTTTCGTCCATGGACGGACACAGCCTTCTCAATTCTTTACGTGTGGGAACATAACCCACACGTCAAGAATTAAGAAGGCTGTGTCCATCTATGGACGAACGAGAAAAGGATTTTACGGTGAGTACAAAAAATACTAACTTTTCTTCTTCTTTCTTTTTTTTATAAATTTGCAAAGATTTCAAGCAAACTTCTTTCACGTTGTCATTATGGGGCATTGTTTGTAGAATTGTGAGGAAAATAATGAATTTAATCCATTTTGGAATAAGGCTGTAACATATTAAAATGTGGAAAAAGTGAAGCGCTGTGAATACTTTCCGGATGCATTGTGTGTGTGTGTGTGTATGTATATAATAAATATATATATATATATATATATATATATATATATATACACTGTATAAGAATAAAACAGTTCAGTCTCTGTGATATTAAAATACACAAAACAGCGCTTAAAAATCAATAATGACAGACTCGTGGAAAAACCACTGAATAAAGAAAGTCTAATGCCGCGTACTCACGACTGTTTTTAATGTCATTGAGAAAAACTGCATTTTTCTCGACGTGATTTTTCGTGTTTCCTCTCAAGCCTGCCTTGCCTACACACTATCGTAGAAAAAAATGTTTGAGTAAAGCGCGGTGACGTCCAACACGTACGACGGCACTATAAAGGGGAAGTTCCATTCGGATGACGCCACCCTTCATGTTAGTAAAGTTTGTTGAGAGACGATTCGCGCTTTTCAGTCCGTTACAGCGTGATGAATGTGCTATCTCCATTACAAACGCTAGTTTTACCAGAACGAGCGCTCCCGTCTCATACTTGATTCTGAGCGTGCGCATTTTTTTTTCACGTCGTTAAAGCCCACACACGGCCATTTTTCATGACGAGAAAAACGACGATGTAAAAAACAACTTGAAAAATAAGAGCATGTTCCAATTTTTCTCGTCATGATTCTCAGCGTTTTTCTCGTCGGGAAAACTGCTGGAAAGCCCACACAAGATCATTTTTAATGACCATTTAAAAAAAAAAATTTTTTCTCGTCATTAAAAACGGTCGTGTGTACGCAGCATTAGATGTAGTCAAAGTGATATAAACAATCCAAAGTACTGAATGGTGTCTTAGTAGTAATTCTATCCTTGCAGACACTGCAGCAGCTTCCTAGTATGAGAGCCGAGTGTGTGAAGCGCACACGTCACTTCCGGGTTAGCGGGGATGTCGTGGGTCACGCACTGATGCGGCGTTTCGTCAAACGACTTCAACAGGTACGCTCTCTGTTGAAGTCGTTGGACGAAAAGCCACGTCAGAGCGTGACCCACGACATCCCAGCTAACCCGGAAGTAACGTGTGCGCTTCACACACTCCGCTCTCCTACTAGGAAGCTGCTGCGGTGTCTGCAAGGATTCGCCTGCTCTCCATGGACAGCTGGATCTGGTCATAGCGCCCTCTGGGGTCGCTTTTATGCTCATTTTTTGTGGTTTGATGTACGTAGATAGGTTTAAGGGGGCTTTCAGTGTATGAGCTACTTGGGAATATTAAACAGGATTACACTATATTGCTGTTCCTTGTTTTTATGACCTTGTTTTGAGCTCCTGTGCCTGCTGTCCCCGCCTGCTGGTGATGGCCTGTGGAAAAGTGGCTGGTGTATCTGCTTAAGGCTTTGATTTTTTTAATCTTCTGGTGAGTTTAACCCCCTTGGGGAGAGTGCATCACGCGGTGGATTGAGATTATTGTTTCTCCCTGGTGGAAGGTGCACGCTAGGATTACTATTAAGACACCATTCAGCACTTTGGATTGTTTACATCACCTTGACTACATTTTAAGCCTCGTACAACGCGGTCGGACTTCAATCTGACTTTTCCGTGTTTTTTTGTCCCATAGCATACACACGTTCGGACATATCTGCAAACGTTCCCAAAACTTTTTCCAACATCACGTGGTTTTTCTGCTCTTTACCGCCACCCTTTGGTCAACTTCTGCTATTGTTGGTTGATTGTAACATTATTTGTTTTGTCCATCAGACAAAAGTCCGATGGTTTTCTGCACACACGGTCGGACTTTGCTCCATCGGACTTTAGTTGGTCAAAAGTTTGTCCGTTTGCAGACCCAACATTTGTCCGATGATAACTAAAAAAAAGTTTGTCCGATGGAGCGTACACACGGACGGATTGTTGGTCCAACTTGCTCAAAATGAAGTTTGTTGGCCAAAAGTCTGACCGTGTGTACGGGGCTTAAGACTTTTTTATTCGGTGGTTTTTCCACAAGTCTGTCATTATTGATTTTTAAGCTCTGTTTTGTGTATTTTAATATCAGAGAGACTGAACTGTTTTTTATTCTCATACCGTGGTTTTATTTTTATTTAAATTTTTTAAACGGCTGCTCAGTGGTTTTATATTGGAAAATATTTTTACCATTTTTTTTATCTCTGTTTGTACTGCTTAGAGGTCTGTGGGTTTGATCTGGCGCTGAGTGGGTGTTCTGCAGGCCTTTATACATTGTGTGTGTGTATGTATGTATGTATGTATATGTATGTATGTATATGTATGTATGTATGTATATATATATATATATATATATATATATATATATATATATATATATATATATATATATAGATGGATCTATCTATCTATCTAAGTATATATTACTTTTTTTTTTGTACCGGAGTTTGGCTTATTAGCTATTGGGTAGGAAATTTAACTGAGAACATGTGAATACACTTCTCAGGGGGAAGGCAGGAGAAAGGAAAAAGTAACCGGTTTTATCTGAAGATTTACTTAACAGCTCACCTATTTTTTATTTTGTTTCTGCATTCCGGCTACCCTATGTACCAATATATAGCGTTCATGTACCTATTTTGCAAAAAAATAAAACCGATTTCCATTAATTCTACACCGGCTTACCTAACGCTCTTCACGGATGCTTGCTGGTTAGATTTTAGGTCATGAGACAGGTAGGCGTTGACCAGCTGATCTCATTGGCACACACCCTGCATCATCTACCCTCACCTGGACAACTTCCAGTCTCATGACCTATAATCCAACCAGGAAGCAAGGCAGAAGTAATCGAGCAGTGTGTTTAAACAGCTTTGAAAAGAGTGAGGTAAGCCTCTGTAGAGTTAATGGAAAGCTGTTTTATTTTCTTTCTCGTAC
Source organism: Rana muscosa (assembly GCA_029206835.1). NCBI lineage: Eukaryota > Metazoa > Chordata > Amphibia > Anura > Ranidae > Rana > Rana muscosa. The sequence goes on from CM055126.1 coordinate 229,499,688, forward strand.
ATCACGGGACACAGAGCGACATAGTCATTACTAATGGGTTATATAGATACCGTCAGGTGCTGGCACTGGCAACTTCCAAAACCGGAAGTACCCTCCCCTATATAAGCCCCTCCCATCTGGGAGCACCTCAGTTTTTTGCCAGTGTCTAAGGTGTTGGCCAAGAAGAAACATGTGTTTTTCACTGAGCTTGCGTACAGGTTCTTTTGGGCCTCAGTAAGCTATTCCGGATCCGACCAAAAAAGCTTCATAGCTAAACGGTCGGTACCCGGGCCTTGCAGAGAAGAGCAAGGTTTTGCCTGTAATGCCTCTCTTAGGAGAGCTGGACCCTGGGATCCAGAGCTCTGGTCATACCCACGACCAAGATGTTTTCTGTGCAGGGTGCTATACAGGTCCAGGGGAGTGGAATCCTTGGGAACCCGGTCCCTGAAGGTTTGATTACAATGCCTGCCGTGATAGGTGAAGTTTGGGCTTTTGTGGACCAAACAAAGTCCTGCGGCGGGGAACAGGTAAGTGGGGGTCCCCAGGAACTTGGTTCTATTGGGGGACCCCCAAGCCTAATTTGTCTTTCTGTCTGTTACCTAATGGTATTCCCGCAAAATTCTGTGCATGCCTGTAACTACTAAAAAAAATGTAATAATTTTTAATGGTGGTCAAGAAAAAAAAAAAAAAAAAAAAAAAAAAAAAATTTTTTTTTTTATATATATTTAATATATTAGACTGCGGTACCTGTGTTTGTCCACTAGAGGCCGCTGTGGAATGTTTTCTTGTCATGTGGACTAGCTTCTTCTCAGCAGAGCAAAGTCCAGGCAGATGGTGAGTTCTCTTATAGGAAACTGCTTCCTCTGCCATGTTGCAGTGCTCGTCCATCCCCCGGCCTGCGGCAAAGAGGGGCCCTGGCTCCTGTCCCTTGTTACCATTTTTTGAAATTAGCGCCGAAGGCGCACGTGGCCGTGCGCGTGCACGCGCCTCTATATATAGAGGTGAGCCGGGAAAGGGGGCGGAGCCTGGGGGATGACGCTCTGTGCGCGCCGCAGCGCTTCTGCGCATGTGCGGGCGTCCCAGCAGTTTTAAAAAAACCACAATGTTGTAGTGAGCTGGCTATGAAGTACAGAGACAGAGCTGGCAACATTTAAAGGCATACAGCAAGCGGTTGATACAGGCATCCCCTAGAAAGGCACATTAGTAGACACCAACTGTGATATAGCAGCAATTGTGCTAGACTATTCTCAGTAAAAGTGGTGTATTACGGCTGGAATACCTCAGCTTTAGGCTTAGGAATATGCCGTCCAGAAGCTCCGGAACTGAATCTTCCAGGAAGCGAAGGGGGTCTCATCGGGCTCGGAGGATCTTGGGCATACTTCTGCTGCACCAGTCTCCCCTGAAGTTCAGAGGTAAGTGACCGTAGAGACCCCGCAGGGGTACTTGGTACTGTGGCTGTCCTCAGTTCACCTGCTCCTGTGTATGTAACAGAGGAGGTTTTTTTCCTCAGCTCTGGGAGGATTAGAGAGAGATTGTCAACATTAATCGCTGCCTCCCTGTCAGGGAAAGCACGCCCGATCTCCGTCTCCTCCTTCAGAGTGCCTGTTAGCAGAGCAACAGTCCCATACAGGGATCGACCTGCCTGAAGGGGATCAGGATGAGGTTGATTCTGTTATAGAGGAATCAACAGTGGGGGAACCTTTTCTCAGCATCTCAAGCTGAAAGATTATGGGTTCAGTCTCTGACTAACATGGTCCGATCAGCATTTAAAAATGCACCTTGCGGAACCATCAACCACTACTGTCTCCTCGTTGGGGTCGCTAGAAGCCCCCAGACTGTTTGTTCTTTTCCACTTCACCCTTTACTGAAAGGGCTCATTTACCAGGATTGGGAACGTCCTGAGAAAAATATTTATTTCCTCAAGAGATTTCCGGTGGTCTATCCCATGGAGGATAAGTTCATCAAAAAAAAAAAAAAAAAATGGAAGGTCCCTACAGTGGACGCAGCCATCTCTTGTATGTATAAATCACTGACATGTCCAGTGGATAATGTCCAAATGTTCAAGAACCCAATAGATAAAAGAGTCCTTATGAAAATCTGCTTCTTTCTACAGCAAGCTTGGTGATACAACCAGCAGTAGCAGCTATTGGGGTCTGCTAAGCAGTGAAGGATCAGTTGAAACAGGTCTTGAGGGACTTGACAGATCAGCAGGCTTTGCCCTAGCTGATCTACCTAGAGCCTTAGGCTTTGGGGTTGACGCCATAGAGGATTCACTCCATCAGGCCTCCCGCCTTATGCTGTCTATAGTACATATGCGTAGGCTCCTATGGCTCAAAAACTGGTCTGCTGAAGCTCCCTGTAAAGAATGGCTGGTTAGCGTCCCATTTCATGGTGAACGCTTATTCAGGGAAAACCTGGACAAATATATCCAGAAAATTTCCAGCGGTAAAAATACGCTCTTGCCGGTTAAAAACAGAGTTAGAGGTCCCTCTTTAAGAGGCCTGCTTCTCCAGTCCCTGTGGCATCGGCTGTGTAACAGTTCCGACGGCCTCCTCGGTCAATTCCCGGGGGTAAAAAACAGGGACAGTAGCAGGGTAATGAGAAACCCTGGGTCAGGGGAGGTACAAAACCTCCCCCAAAGTTAAATTCATTGAAGCCCCCACTCAGTCGGGTGGGGGGAGGACTCCAGTTGTTCGCAAGAGACCTGGCGGGACACGATCAAGACAGATAGGTGTCTCCGCAGTAGGTTTGGGATACAGTTTGGAGTTAAAAGACTCTCCTCCTTCCCATTTTTGAGGTCAAACGTGCCAAGGGATCCCCGGAAGAGAGAGTCCCTCCTGTTGGCACTAGAACAACTATTGCTCCAAGGAGTAATTATGGAGGTTCCCCTGGAAGAATGAGGGTTCGGGTTTTACTCAAACCTCTTTACAGTCCCGACGCAAACGCGGACGGGAGGCCCATATTAATTCTAAAAGGGCTATACAAATTCCTGTATATCAGGACTTTCCAATGGAGTCGATCCGATCGGTGGCCACTGCCCTACAAGGGGAGGATTGGTTAGCCGCGATCGACATCAAAGATGCTTATTTGCACATTCCCATCTTTCCAGTCCACCAAAAATTTCTACGCTTTGCAGTAGAAGGGCGCCATTTTCAGTTCAGAGCCTTACCCTTCGGTTTGGCCACAGCACCACGGGTGTTTACAAAAATTCTGGCCCTTTATTGGCCAATCTAAGAACACAAGGTGTAATGATAATGGCATATCTGGATGACTTGTTGCTGATAGACCACTCAGTGAAAAAACTAGACGTGGTCGTTCACAAGACAATCAAGTATCTGGAATCTCACGGTTGGATTATCAACCGAGACAAGTCAGCCCTAAAAACCAGTCAAAAGTCTGGAATACTTGGGGCTAAGGTTGGATTCAGGCCAGAGAAAAATATTCTTGCCTCGAGGAAAGGTGTTGTCTTTGAAAGATTTGATCCACTTAGTGGGTACAAAAAAGACAGCCGTCCATACGCCTGTATATGAGGCTGCTGGGAAAAATGGTGGCATCATTCGAAGCAGTACCCTACGGTCAATTCCATTCAAGGAATTTGCAAGGGGCCATACTGTCAGCCTGGAACAAAAAAGTTCAGGCCCTAGACTTACAATGTCCTTGTCCCCTTCCGTTCGCAAGAGCCTCCGTTGGTGGTTGGTTCCCCAGAATCTGGAAAAGGAAATCCTTCAGTCCGATTTCTTGGAAGGTGGTCACTACAGATGCCAGCCTTATAGGCTGGGGAGCAGTACTGGAGCAATAGTCTCTCCAGGGCAGATGGTCGGATGCAGAAAAGGCCCTGCCCATCAATCTCTTAGAGATACGAGCAGCCCGGTATGCCCTAGTAGCATGGACATCCAAACTCCAAGGGTCCCCTGTCAGAATTCAATCAGACAATGCCACAGCAGTGGTATATATCAATCATCAGGGGGGCACCAGGAGTCGTGCAGCCCAGAGGGAAGTAAATTACATCCTGAAATGGGCAGAAAAATATGTCCCAGCCATATCTGCGGTATTCATTCCAGGAGTGGAGAATTGGAAGGCGGACTTTCTAAGTCGCCAGCAATTAGGCCCAGAGGAAGGGTCCCTTCACCCCGAGGTTTTCTGGACAATATGTCAGCGGTGGGGAACATCGGATGTAGATCTTCTAGCATCCAGATTCAACGCAAAGGGGGACAGGTTTGTCTCTCGGACAAGGGATCCCCTAGCTTGCGGCTCGGATGCCCTAGTGTTCCCTTGGGATCAGTTCAAGCCGATATATGCATTCACACCGCCACAATGGTTACCTCGATTACTCCGCAGAATCAGGGTAGAAAAGAAACAGTGATTCCGGTGGCTCCAGCGTGGCCCCGAAGAGCGTGGTACGCGGAGATTGTAAAATTTCAGTGGGGAGTCCTTGGACTCTCCCACGTCGTCCGGACCTGCTTTCGCAAGGACCGATATACCACCCTTCCTTACCAGCCCTAGGTTTGACGGCCTGGCTATTGAAGCCCACATTCTAAAAAAGAGAGGGCTCTCTAATGCTGTGGTATCTACCATGATCAATGCCAGGAAGCCGGTATCCAGGCAGATCTACTATAGAATCTGGAAGGCATACATCGCGTGGTGTGAGGCCAAGAAATGGCATCCACATAAGTACGTAATAGGTAGGATTCTGGACTTCCTACAGTGGGCTGTAGATAGGAAGCTTGCCTTGAGTACTATCAAGGGTCAGATTTTGGCCTTGTCAATATTTTTTCAAAGGCCCTTGGCTTCGCATTCACTAGTCAAAGCCTTTATACAAGGAGTGATGCGTATTAGTCCTCCGGTTAATATTCCCATATGTCCATGGGATCTAAACTTGGTTCTGTCGGTTCTACAGAAACAACCATTTGAACCATTACAGCATATTTCCTTGGTGCTTCTCACCAGGAAATTGATTTTTCTAGTAGCCATTTGTTCGGCTAAAAGAGTATCGGAATTAGCAGCTATGTCCTGTAAGGAGCCATATCTGGTTATCCATAAGGACAGAGTAGTGTTACGTCCTCATCCAGCCTTTCTTCCTAAGGTGGTATTGAGGTTTCATTTGAACCAAGATGTGGTTCTTCCTTCTTTTTTCCCCAAACCTACTTCGGTAGAGGAAAAGTTATTGCATTCTTTGGATGTAGTAAGAGCAGTTAAAGCTTATCTAAAAGCCACTGCTCAGATTCGCAGAATGGATACTTTGTTTATTCTGCCGGAAGGCCCCAGAAAGGGTCAGGCAGCGTCAAAATCTACTTTAGCCAAGTGGATTCGACAGGTCATAATGCAAGCTTATGGCTTGAGAAGGAGACCGCCTCCGTTCAAAGTTAGAGCGCACTCCACGAGAGCAGTTGGAACTTCATGGGCAGTGCATCACCAGGCCTCCCTGGCTCAAATCTGTAAGGCCGCAACATGGTCTTCAGTTCACACGTTTACTAGGTTCTACCAGGTGGACGTTAGAAGTCAGGAGGATGTCGCCTTTGGGCGCAGTGTGTTGCAGGCCGCAAAAGATCCTCATGTCTGATAGCGCTCAGCTTATATATGGTGTATCCCCCCCCCTCATTTGGCATTGCTTTAGGACATCCCATTAGTAATGACTATGTCGCTCTGTGTCCCGTGATGTACGAGAAAGAAAATAGGATTTTTATAACAGCTTACCTGTAAAATCCTTTTCTTGGAGTACATCACGAGACACAGAGCTCCCGCCCCTCTTTGGGGACACTTATTGCTTTGCTACAAAACTGAGGTGCTCCCGGATGGGAGGGGCTTATATAGGGGAGGGTACTTCCGGTTTTGGAAGTTGCCAGTGCCAGCACCTGACGGTATCTATATAACCCATTAGTAATGACTATGTCGCTCTGTGTCCCGTGATGTACTCCAAGAAAAGGATTTTACAGGTAAGCTGTTTATAAAAATCCTATTTTTGCAAACTAAGTACATTAATGCTATATTGGTACATAGGGGAGCTTGCATTTAAAAAAAAAAGTGCACTTAGCCTTTAAAGAGATACTGTCAATTTATCTATGCAGAGCACAGTGACCATGACTATGGAAAGAACATCCATGGACCATATTTTTTCCTTACAGTGCTTCCTTGCAACTCTGCTTTTCCACAGCGAGCGCTGAAAAAGGGAAGCAATGACTTCCTTCCCCCAGCTATGTGGCAGTTCACGGGCCTAGCAAATGGCTGTTAGGCCTGGGAACTGTCATAGGGAGCATGTCGCTGTAGCCTACAAACAGGTGCAGCTTTGTCAGGGGAGAAACCTCTTGCAGCCTTTCCCCAGCGCTACCTCCTCCGCAGGTGTCCAGCATTAGATTCTAATTCAGGAGCAGGGAAGCTAAAACTGGTAAATGCACAGTTGACAGTAGGGTTCCACTTCTATGAGAATCTAATGTGCTGCTGATCTCACATGAGGGGGACCCTACGGCGGTGATGCAGGCGCTACTGTAAACATCAAGCCGGGTCTCTGCTTGCCCCAGCCGCTCACCTCCTATAGTGTAGCCTGTGCGGCCCAGTCTCAAACAGGCCACTGACCAGCACCGGTCTGTAGCCCGGGGGTTGGGGACCCCTGGTGAAGAGGATATAAACCTATGTAATCCCCATACAGGCAAGGGCTACCCAGGAGCAAGCATAAGCCACCCCACTGTATTAAACTGAACTACAGGCTTTTCTTCTCCCCCCTACACTCGTAGCAAGGCCTCTCCTTTGTTGTTTACTCCCAATTCCCTGAAAAATTTGTGGTTTTCGCAATATAACCCGCCTGAAGCTGCAACAGCTATCTTGAGCCTTAATTTCTTGTCTAAATGATTTCATTCATCAACAATCCCCTTTTCTCCTGATCTATACAGGAGTGTCCAACCATGGCAAATGGCTAATTGGGCCCAACTTGGACATTTTCACTTAGGGGTGTACTCAATTTTGTTGCCAGCGGTTTAAACATTAAAGCGGTTTTCCGCCTAAAAAAAAAAAAATATTAAAAGCCTGCAGCTACAAATACTGCAGCTGCTGAATTTTTTAATATTAGTACACTTACCTGTCCAGGGTGCCCGCGATGTCGGCAGCCGTAGCTGATCTGTCTCTCGGCTGCTGCCGCCGCCATCCTCGGTAAGGGAATCAGGAAGTAAAGCCTTGCGGCTTCACTTCCTGGTTCCCTACTGCGCATACGCGAGTCGCGCTGCGCGTCCTCACTGGTCCCTGCTGTCTTCTGGGACCTGTGTGTCTCCCAGAAGACACCGGGGGAGGACAGAGTAGGCGCAGGAAGTGACGTAGGTCACCTTGATCGCCAAGGCGACCTATGCCCGGAAGTGGGAGCAAATACCTGTATTACACAGGTATCTGCTCCCTCCTCCCCCCTGAAAGGTGCCAAATGTGACACCGGAGGGGGGGGGGGGTTTCCAAAAAGTGGAAGTTCCATTTTTGGTGAAACTCCACTTTAATGGCTGTGTGAGTTATTTTGAGGGGACAGCAAATTTACACTTATACAAGCTGTACACTCACTACTTTACATTGTAGCAAAGTGTAATTTCTTCAGTTTTGTCACATGAAAAGATAGAATAAAATATATATAAAAATATAATGTGTGTGTATATATATATATATATATATGTGTGTGTGTGTGTGTGTATATATGTCTCTATCTATCTATCTATATATATATATATATATATCTGTAACATAAATGTTTCTTTCTCCAGCAAATACACACAATGGAAAATGCTATCCCATCTGGCTCTCTTGAGCAGTACTTCTGCTCTTTATCCTGGCCACACAGACCACAGGATTCTTCAATGTGGACGGTTTCACTTTAGCGCCCACAGCTCCGATCTGGCCTTAGTCCTCAGGCTGTTTACTGCTTCTTGCAATCACACACACGTTCTGGCTGCCTCCTGCAGCCCCACTGACTCCTGGAGACCTCCTGTCTCTCTTGGTGTGGAGCAGTCCCCAACTGGGAGCCATGAGGTATTCCCATACCCTCATTACAAAGGCTGTGCTCACCTGAGCACACACCCTGCAGGTCATCTACAAAATCTGGACACAGGGTTGGAGATCCCGTCCCACCCAAGACACTATGGAATCTCCAAACTACAGAGCCCCATGCGAAAGCAGTTTTCTCCAGTCCACATCTATGCTCTGCAGTCTTGCACCAAGCAAAATGTGCACACACTGTGTCCCCCAAACTACCAATTTTGTAGTGACAGCATCTTTTACTGTCACAATATGAAAATATATATTCATATATGCACACACACACTTGCAGACAATGCATATATTTTGTATTTTTTATTTCATTTTCTATTCTGAGTAACTTCAGTTGTTGAGATATTTATTTGAATATTTTCACATTGTAGCTCAGTCACAAATACTGGATTGGGTTTGAGAACACGCTTGTTTTTTTACTGTCTGCCGCTGCGGATTGTGAATAGTGGTTGTTTAATAATTTCCCGTGGCACAGACTTTATAACAATCGGATCCCCTTCTCCTTCCTTCCTTTTTTTTTTTTTTTTTTTTTTTGTAATTCTAGTACTAGCTTTATCTTGCCCTCTTTTTATATTAAACAAAAATTACACAATAAAAAAAAAGGAATATTTTCATTTCTCAGATAAGAACATTATCTATATCAATGATGCTACTTGTGATCTGTCTGACTTTTTTTGCTCATCAGCTTTCCTTTTTGTTAGTGTATTTTATGTGCAGCCCAAGACCATTCCTCTTCTTCCAATGTGACCCAGTAAGCTCAAAAGGTTGGACATCCCTGGTCTAGAACTGCAGTTATCTAGTAATTGGCGAGCTGCGTGATTAAGCCCCATTTTTTTTATTTTTTTTTCTCCTTCTTTTTTTTTTTTCCAGGTATATGTACGTATGGACCAACCTCTGACTGCTCTGTCCCTTTTTAAACAAGGGTTAGACCGATTTCCAAAGGAAGTGATCCTCCTATGTGCAGTGGCACGGATCCATGAGGTGGGTCACGCTGCTCTTAATTATTATTATTATTATTATTATTATTATTTTTTTTTTATATATACTTCCTAGAGAATTCTAGATCTGGGCCCAGAGCAGTTTTGTACGGAGTATAGAGGAGGATTTTAGCAGTAATGGTTTAAAGCCCCAACCGATGTCTTACAATTCTTTGTAGCCCGGAGTGTTTATAATTTATAACAGTTTTTTAGCTGGGAAAGCCTTAAAGCAGGGCTTCTCAACCTGGGTTCCATGGAAACGTAGGGTTCCTCCAGAGGTTGCTAATGGGTTCATTGAGCCATTTCTGCCTCTCGGATAAGTTCCCACTGACACCCTTGATCTTTTTAGCTATCTGTAAGGGGGTAATTCTTCCCAATGACCACAAATGTAAGTAGCATTCTTCCCACTGACCATCACACTAATGTTTTCAGGAGTTGAAGATATAGTCATGTTTAGCCAGGGTTCCCTGAGACCGCAAAGTTATTTCAAGGGTTCCTCTGTGTTGTAAAGGTTGAGAAAGGCTATCTAAAGTATACCCATCAACAAAGACTAAAAATCATGATATAAATGTTGCATACATGTTAAATTGGTACTAAAGGCTGAAGGTTTCTATTCTATACTCCCACAAACTTCAGTATGCAGCTCCTCCTGCAGCCCCACCTAATACTTACATGAGCCTGATCGCGATCAAGTGATGTGCGCGAGAGCAGCTGCTCTCCTGCATCTCTGCCCCTTCATTGGCTGAGAGCCATTGGCTTCCACTGCTGTCAATTACCGCCAGTCTTGCACGAGTGTCCCCCATAGCAAGCTGCCTGATAAGGGGGCAGTCGGAAAAGAGGAGGAGACATGAGTTCCAGCGTTCAACCTGAGAATCAGGGCTGCTCTCTGCAAAGGAATTGCCACAGAAGACCACCGCAGTAAGTGAAGTGTGGGGGCTTACCAGATACTAATGACCCTCACAGGAAGAGGTCCCAAAATGCATTATGAAAATTCACACACAGCCCCACAGCTGCTCCAGGGGTCCCGACAGGTTGATTCAATGTGTCCCAACAATCAGAGTATAGCAAGGCTCTACACAGACAACACAGGCAAGGATTTATAAAAGGAGACAAAAGACACCTTCCATAGCGTAAAACCGTATTTTAATAAAAACAAATGCACTTACAAAGTCTAAATGTTGTACCAAATGTTTCCCAAAACTAAGATGGCTGTGGCTGGATCGCGTATGCTCAGTGGCGTGTGTTCTGCCCCCACCCTACGCATTTCGTCATACATGACATCAGAAACGCGTAGGCTAGAACCAGAACACACACATGTGTCTGTCCAGCGTGTGCGGGTCTGTCCAGGTCTGTTGGATTATGAAATATGTCTACAGGGAAAATGTGCTGTTGGTAGTTTGGCAGGAAGTCAGCAATACATTTTCACTTTGATCATCTAGGAAATGAATAACCTGACCTCATCCACTGAATACTACAAGGAGGTCCTTAAACAAGACAACACCCACGTGGAAGCCATTGCGTGCATTGGAAGCAGCCATTTTTACACAGACCAGCCAGAGATCGCTCTGCGATATTACAGGTCAGCAGATTTCTGGGTGCTTGGAAGGGACCCTATCTATGGGATGTCTATGGTGCATTTGTAACCGTTTACAGCGATAATGATGTAGTGACTGCCCTCTTGTTATAAGTCATTGAAGGTTTCCTATTGTCCCCACAGGCGGCTCCTTCAGATGGGAGTCTATAACTGCCAGATGTTTAACAACCTGGGCCTGTGCTGCTTCTACGCTCAACAGTATGACATGATCCTGACATCATTTGAGAGAGCCCTGTCCCTGGCTGAGAATGACGAGGAGGTGGCAGATGTTTGGTACAATCTGGGGCATGTTGCTGTGGTGGGTACACAGGTGGAAATTCAACTAGCACAAGTGTTGATGTTAAGTATCCAGCTAGAGGAGTGTTGGGACACTTGATCTGCACATGCTTGCTTTAGCTCAGTGACTTAGTAAAGCAAGGATCAGGATGACAGCCTCAGAAGCCTGAGCTTCAAAACCATTTTGATATTAGCAGCTCCCATATGAATAGTTTGATAGGTTCCTTCCAAACTGTCCTCTGGTGTGTTTCCAGCTACATCATGATGGTAGACTCGGGTGTATGGTACAAAAAAATAGCGGGATCCCTTTTTGTTTATGTAAAATACACACTTACTAAAACTGGAGCTCACCGAATCTGATGCAGCTGTGCATGGTAACCAATCAGCTTCCAGGTTTTATTGGCAAAGCTTAATTGAACAAGCTGTAGTTAGAAGCTGATTGGTTAATATGCACAGCTGCACCAGATTCTGTGACCAGTTTAAGTAAATCTCCCCCAATAGTGATGACATTACATAAGAGGAGCAACGTGATTTAGTTATAGAACATTATACAAATCTGAGGTGTATCTGAAGAACAGGAAGTCCACATATTATATAAAGAAATAACAGTGCAGCGCAATAAATGTCCATATACAGTGAACAATGATGAAAAAGATGTACTGAAGAGATCTGGGTGTAGGCTTCTTCATACAGTATATAACTTGTGTATCCAATGTAAGGAAAATCTGCTTACCAGACCAGATGGACCTTTTGAATGAACAAGAGGTCAAAAACGCTTGTTTTCCACCATAAGGGGAAGATGGTCTCAGATGAAGCGGTGATCCAGCCAGATGGTAGGCACAGCATCAGATGTAGAGATGATATATAAAAAAAGGGATGTGGAAACGTTCTAAGTGTAGACTGTTTTAATCCAAAAATATAGTGTATATAAAATACATACAAGTAAAATTCAGACAAAGTCCAAAAAAGTACAGCAAAAGCCACTGGGCGCTGATGTTCTATGATGGAGAAGTCCAAAATGTAAAACAGCTGCTATAGTGACCAAGTCTCTTGTACTTATAATAATAAATGAACCATGATACACAGCTGGTGGAGGTCACAAGTAAAAATCATATGCTGAAAACTGGCAAAAGATTGTGCTAATAGCAACAAAAATAGGCATATGCAGCACCAGATGACTAACAGTGAGAGATCTACCAAAGTGAACAGCAGGCAGGTGAAGAGAGTGTAAGCGGCGATGAACGCCGTATACTCAGCCTGAGATGAATCAGTAGTAAGCGGCAATGCAAGCCGCGAGCACAGCCTGGGACAGACACGGGTGACGTCACCGAGTAAGCTCCTCCCCCGTACGTACGTACTGTTCACTTTGGTGGATCTCTCACTGTTAGTCATCTGGTGCTGCATATGCCTATTTTTGTTGCTATTAGCACAATCTTTTGCCAGTTTTCAGCATATGATTTTTACTTGTGACCTCCACCAGCTGTGTATCATGGTTCATTTATTATTATAAGTACAAGAGACTTGGTCACTATAGCAGCTGTTTTACATTTTGGACTTCTCCATCATAGAACATCAGCGCCCAGTGGCTTTTGCTGTACTTTTTTGGACTTTGTCTGAATTTTACTTGTATGTATTTTATATACACTATATTTTTGGATTAAAACAGTCTACACTTAGAACGTTTCCACATCCCTTTTTTTATATATCATCTCTACATCTGATGCTGTGCCTACCATCTGGCTGGATCACCGCTTCATCTGAGACCATCTTCCCCTTATGGTGGAAAACAAGCGTTTTTGACCTCTTGTTCATTCAAAAGGTCCATCTGGCCTGGTAAGCAGATTTTCCTTACATTGGATACACAAGTTATATACTGTATGAAGAAGCCTACACCCAGATCTCTTCAGTACATCTTTTTCATCATTGTTCACTGTATATGGACATTTATTGCGCTGCACTGTTATTTCTTTATATTATCTGTTTGGGTCATTGTGTGATATACCTGTTGGTGTCCAGCTGCAGTAGTTCTCTTAGTCATTTGTGCGCTGATTGCCTATTATAATACTTTTGTTAGTCCACATATTATACAGTATGTATATCCTCTGTTCATGGGATACAAACATGGCATTAAAGGAGAAGTCCAGCCTGAGCTCGTTAGGCTGGGCTTCTCCTATGGGTCAAAGGAGTGCAATTCGTTTTGCACTCCTGAGACCCATTTTCAAAAATCAGTCCAGGCACTGCGTCATCATGACAATAGAAGTCTGGATCCACCAGGTGTCTGGACTAATACCCGTCTCGGCCCCTCAGAGAGCCGCTGAGAGCTGGGTACTGACGCCCCCTGCCCCTCCACAGCTTAGCGCTCCAGTGAGCGTGGAGGAGCAGAGCGGAGAGTTGCTGATTGACAGTCAGCAGCTCTCCGCTCAGTGAGAACTGTGCCATTGGCGTTTTTTCGATCGCTCAGTTCTCAGTGCATCGGACCAATGCTCCATCCACCTAGATAATGATGGGGGGAAAACCCCCCCAAACCCATACTTTTAACCTCTTGGCGCCGACGGCATGCAAATATGCGGCCTCTAAGCAGGTGGGCCTTGGCGCCTGAGTGGCCGCCTATTTACGTACCACGTTGCAAGCACAGCTGTGCCGAGATAGTGTGCCCTGTGCGCACCTGGCACAGTTACCGGCAGCTAATGTAAATCTTCCAATGGCTGCTTGCGATTGGGAGCTTTCTAATCATGTTACCACCGTGACAGCCAATCACGGTGGTCACATGATCATAAACCCCGCCAATGCTTCTCGGCATCTGAAACCCCTTAAAGGGTCAGGAGGTGCCCACGCCAAGGGGTTAAAGTAGAACTATAGGCAAAATGTTTTTCCATTTTGGATAGAGTAGGGGAGGGTTTTAACAGCCAACCTGACAATTTTTTTTTATTTTTTTTTTGCCATCTGTGCTCCATTTGGCAGATTTACCTTCACTTCCTGTCACATAGCCCAAACAGGAAGTGAAAGGAAATCCAAATTAGGGGAATCCCTTGGGGCCCTCAGATCACCAGAACTAGTGTACTCATAGGTAGATTTCTCCTCTATTTTTTTTGGGGACAACCCAAAATTTGAGATTTTATTTTCAATATTAATTCTAAACAGGACTAATAAAGAGGGTGAATCTCCTTAATGGGGGCCCGACAGCAATAAAAGCTGACTTGGGGTTCTAATCCCTCTCCACGCTATCCAAAACTGAAAAACAAGGTTTGCCTTTAGTTATACTTTAAAAGAAAGGTATGGGTTTCTTTTTTATTTTTTTTTCCCCCCATTTATACTTACCGAGGTGGATGCAGCATGGGTCCGATGCTGCATCTATCCCCCGGCGCCTCTACGCTAAAAACCAAGCGATCGAACACCGCCGATCACTCGGTTTTCAGAGCTTCGTGAGCAGAGCGCTACAGACTGTCAGTCCCAGCTCTCTGCTCATCTCCCTCTGTGCTCATTGGTGCTCTGAGCTGGGGAGACGGCGGAGCGGGCCGTCTCAGGCTCTCAGCGGCTCGCTGAGACGGGTATCAGTCCAGACACCTGGCGGATCCCTACTTCCATTGTCGCGATGACACGGTGCCTGGACTGATTCCTGTGACGTCAGCAGAGAGAGGACTTCAGCCCGCTCTCTGCTGAAAACGTGTCACAGGAGTGCAAAACAAACTGCACTCCTGTGATCCATAGGAGAAGCCCAGCCAAACAAGCTCAGGCTGGACTTCTCCTTTTAAGGTCCACTAAATAAGATACAATGTTGACTTAATAAAGATCTCTGTTTAATTTAATGGTACTATGTAAGGCAGAGGTAGGCAACCTTGGCCCTCCAGCTGTGGTGAAACTACAAATCCCATCATGCCTCTGCCTCTAGGAGTCATGCCTGTGATTGTTAGGGTCTTGCAATGTCTCATGAGATTTGTAATTGTAAAACAGCTGGAGGGCCAAGGTTGCCTACCCCTGATTGTAGGGTGTGGTTGGGTGGTAGCGTGCATCAGAAGAGCGTGGTAGGTAAGGCAAGAAGAGGGGAGATCGTAAAAAGAAGGGGGAAAAAAAGGAAAGGGAGTATAAAAGAAAGGTAGCTTCTCAAGTCAATTAGGTTCCGTGTTTGTCCATTCCCTGGCTTATTTTGAGATTATAGAGCCATATTCAGAGGAGAATTAAAACTGGTGCTAATAAACAAACAAGTTTTCCTGAACCTTTCTTCTTGGTGTATGAGGGAGGATAAGGATAAAATTTGATTGTGACATCACCCTTCACCCCTGCTATAGTATTGGCCTGGTTCCTTTTAAGATTGGGGCCCCTTTTGGAGCCATTGCTTGTTTCAGGGACATGACTCTGAATTCTAAATATTTATCAGATCCCTGGAGCACGTCCTTGATGGGACTGGATAGTAGTATTGATTTTTAAATCACTGACATCCTTAAATTATAGGCTTTTTCTAATGATTTTCCCCCGTGTTTTTGTTTTTTTAGGGGATCGGTGACCTTAATTTGGCATATCAATGCTTCAAGCTGACTCTGACCAATAGCAACGATCACGCAGAGGCTTATAATAACCTGGCGGTCCTGGAGATGCGCAAAAATCGTTTTGAGCAGGTTAGTAACTTGGAGTGTTTTTTTCATATAGCTTACAAGTAGGGATGAGCTCCGGCGTGTTCGCATTGAACACGTGCAGAGCCAGCCAGGAAGGCGGTACGGCGCTGCGCTAATCACAGACAGGGAGACCTTTCCCGATCTCTGCAGCCGAGCATCGGGAAATGTCTCCCTGCCTGTCATTAGCCCAGCGCGGTGCCGACATCCTGGCGGGCTCTGCACGTGTTCAATGCGAACACGCCGGAGCTCATTCCTACTTACAAGGATGCTTGTCATGTGTCCTGTGCGCTGTACTGCAGCTGTGTTTCCACCTGCTGCATCTGTGTGTTGGAGTGCTATTCTTTTTTTTTTTTTTTTTTGTAATTCTTTTATTTTCAAAGAAAGTGCATTTAACAGTCAAAAATGGACGGTAGAGATACAAGTGAATAGCACTAACATAAGGAACAGAAAGGGTCTTATAAAGTAATAGGCAGGTCAGACATAAAAAAATCAAACATCAAGTATCAAGTGTCGGATATAACAAATATATTAAATGTATCAAGCATATCAAATACATCTGAGACCCCGGCAATACACAATGAGGAAGGCACAATGGAAAGATATACAGTGTGTGAAACCGGGGTGGCATCCAAACAGTCACTAGCGCGACCCAGAACAATATAATAATAAATGTTGAGTTATATCTAACAGGGAACTCGCACAGCTGCTCAGGAGGCAGAGCATCCCAAAGACCAGCTGGGTCCAGACATGGGACACATGTCTTGGGTGATGGACATTATGATATTCACAATATCTGATCAAAACAGCCCATGACTGGATAGATACTAGGGGGATAGGTTACACACAAAGGGGGGGAGAGGGTGTTAGGTAAGGCTACTCTCAGGACGAGAGGGGGGTAAGGTCCAGGGGTGGGTGAAGGGGAAAGGTAAAATAGAGGGAGTATAGAAAAAGAGGAATAGGGAGATGAGGCAGAGCAAAGTACAGTAGCGCAGTGTAGAGTAGCATAGCGCCCCTCGACAAGGGAGAAAAGAAGACTCAATGGATCAGTCAGACTGTGCAACCTCATGGAGGTAGTCGTCCATATATATAAAGTGTTGCCAAGGTCTCCAGGTCTCCCGAAAGGCCTTCTCCCTGTTGTACAAGGTGGCGGTGAGATCCTCCATATCTCTCAAGTTGTTCACTTTAGAGAACCAAAGGGATTTTGACAGCGGATTCTCCGATCTCCAGTAGAGGGGGATGCAAGCCTTGGCAGCATTTAACAGCTGGATGGCGAGGGAGGCTTGGAGTGCTATTCTAAACGAATGGCAGTGCGGTGCAGCACACAAAGTGCCATGCATTAGCACTTGATAAAATGCGTTATTGAAGCCAGTCTTTGTGTTGTGAATCATTCGTTCTTAAAAGAAGCCGTAATGTTGGGGTCTTATTGTGATTAGAGTGACAGTTGACCCTCGATAGGGGGAGGATGGGTATAATTTAAGGGCCAGTTCACACCACATGTTTGTTTTTGTTTTTCTGCATCAAAAACGCATGGGAAGTAGGTTCTATGGTTTTCAATAGCATAGTTCACACCAGTGCAGTCAGTTCCAAAACGTTTCAGTTCCAGAATTTTTTTTTAGAACATTGCATCCACTGCATTTTTCCTGCACTGGACTGGGACGCTGTAAAATGCATCAAAAATGCACTGGAGCACATCGTAACGCACATGTCATTATTTAGGGGTAAGAAAAAAGAGGGGGGGAAATGCACCGGAACGCATCAGACGCACAAAAACGCATCTAGAATGCATCAAAATCGTGCATGAAGAAAAGCATCTGGACTGCGTTTCTATGGTGTGAACTGGTCCTTAAATCTGATCTCCGGGATGACAACCAACTTCCAAATCATTCTTATAACTCTTCTCATAGGAACTCTGATATACTTTGTATCATTGAAGTGACATTAGACCCACATCATTAAATACGATCAATAAATGGTGTATTATATGCTGTTTATAGTCGCTCAGTCACTGTGAGATTAGTTTTCTGTATTCTGCAAAAAACCTGCTTAATCTTGTTGTTCTCTGTCTCCCTCTCCTGTCCACTGCAGTTGGGGATTTTGCAGAGCAGTGTTAGCAGCTCTGCACATGCTCCGTTTTCAGTGTATTTCTACCCTGCGCATTTCCTTCCTTTCGTATCTGAGCAGCCAATAGGACTATAGAGTCACACATGTGGGCGTATACACAGTTGTAAATGACAGCCCACTCCCTCCATCCTCCTCCATGTCCAATAACCAGCTAAACACAATGGGGGTGGAACATTACATTTTTATTTGATGGAGGCTTCACCTCCCTGTTGTTCTAAAACACAGGCTGAAGGGGTGTGACAGTCTGTGACTGGCAGAAATCCGCCCACACCATGTTATTCCCAAAAAAGAACAAAATGTTTTATTTATTTTTTTTGAACATGTGGCCAGCAGCAGAGGACTAGAAACTCCTCCTGCTTATGTTTCCCTGCAGAAAGGCTGGGAAAGATCTGGGTCATGTGACAGCTGTATAACGGTTATGTACCTAGATTTTTTTTTAAATTTATGTCAAAATAACTTTAGTGCCGTCATCCATATTTTGAAATAGAAGGGACAATGTAAATGAAACAGTGTGTTTAGTATCGCTGTAAAAAAATCCGTACGAGTACCCATGATGTGATCAGTTTTTTTATTTTATTTAATTTTTTATACTGGAATGGCTGGGCTTAGTGGGAGAGTACGCTGTTGGCACTCCACATCATTTCCTAATTCTTTCTGGGCACCACATAGAACTACTCATCACATCATCTATTGAGCTAGCAGTGTCAATTGTGCGCTTCCATTGAGTGGGTCTGTGGGTGGTGTATGGGGGAGTAGTCTTGTCTGGAGATGATGCAACAGGGGTGAGTGGCAATGATGAACTGGGCAGAGTTTAGAACAGAAGGGGCAGGATTAGATTAGTACTGCCCACTGCTCTTGTGGTGGGGATACTACACAGGAAAAGTGAATTGTCCGGCCACCCTGATGAAGATGGAGCAGCCACAAGTGTCCGGTCTCTTGAACAGGGCGTTTTAAAGAGCCTCCGAGGGCTGACGTTTAGGAATGATATGAGGAGGATGGTGCTTTTGTAAGGTAAATGGAGCTAACATTCCTACTAGGTATCCATGTGCCCATCAGACTACTAAAGATGGAGTGGGGCTTTAATGGAATATTCTGGAAAATGTAAGTTGTATGTGAAATTCTGTGTGGTGACACGTTGTCTTTACATCCCTCCAGGCCCGAGCTCTACTGCAAACCGCGGCGGCCCTGGCCCCTCATATGTACGAGCCACATTTCAACTTTGCTTCCATCTCCGACAACGTGAGTATCTGGATCGGAAAATAAGGCAGCTGGTAGATTTAAAACGAATGT
This sequence comes from Rana muscosa, assembly GCA_029206835.1. Lineage (NCBI taxonomy): Eukaryota > Metazoa > Chordata > Amphibia > Anura > Ranidae > Rana > Rana muscosa. The sequence goes on from CM055126.1 coordinate 229,518,548, forward strand.
AGGGGTTACACAGTGGGAGTGTTCATTAAGTACACAATGCAAGACCGAATTCAACTTTATAATGAGCACCAGACTTGGCATTATAAGGAAGTATTGGCTGTCAAAGATGAATTCCAGAATATCAGCAACTTTGCAAAAAGTGAAGGCACACTATGAGCTAAAGCGGAGCTCCACCCAAAAGGGGAAGCTCCGCTTGTCTTCCTCCTCCTCCCCCCTCCCCTCATCTGCCACCTTTGGCACCTTTTAAGGAAGAGCGGGTACCTAGTTTTGACAGGTACCCTTTCCCCGGAAGTTCGGCCCCCCTCCTTCCCCCGCAGTCTTCTGGGACACTTCACAGGTCCCAGAAGACTACGGCCCATTCACAAAGCGCATTGCGCTTCGTGCAGTAGGAAACCGGCTGTGAAGCCACAAGGCTTCCCTGACGGTTTCCTTTAGTGAAGATGGCAACGCCAGCACCTGGTAGATTGAATAATCGGCTCAGGTGAGGACACCGCTGGATTAGTGGACAGGTAAGTATTCTAATATTAAAAGTCAGCAGCTACAGGATTTGTAGCTGTTGACTTTTATTTTTTTTCTGAAGGAGCCTGGAGCTCCTCTTTAAATCCAGTTAGGTGCATGTACCTCCTGAACTTATCTCTGTTACTTGTATGTGACAGGTTTATTGCACTCCCCAAGGATACACTCAGGCTGTAAGAGGAAAGAAGCACAATACAGCAGCTATGCCCGACCCTTTTATTTATTTGCTTATTTTGCACACTGCATTGTGAACCTTCTGCACGTACGGTTTGCAACTTTGCACTATCTGTTGATTTTGCACTGGATTGGGTACGATTGCCTCCGCTGTGCCCAGTACACATTTATTATTATTTATGCTTATTGCATTTTATAACATTGTTTATAATTTAGCATGTTATGCATTTTATGCAAGCTTTTATGTTAGGAGTGTATTCTTATACTTACTGTATTCTACTTACTTAGCCTAGTGGCATTATATCCACTGGGAACAACGCAGCACCACCCCCCACTTTTATTTCATTGTTTATGGGTATGGTCTGACCCTTTCGGTGCTTGCAGCAGTTCCACTGTTTAGTTCTCCGTTCACACTTGGTAGCGCAGGAATAATAATATTACATTGCTTCTTATAATTGTTTTAGTCTCATGTGGTACAATGTTTGTATTTCCATCCAGAAGCAGAGACCTTGTTCTTCTAGTGCAGTGGTTCTCAACCTTCTAGTTGCGTGACCCCTTGATAAAACTTCCCAAGTTGTGGGGACCCCTAACAGTAAAATGATTTTCGTAGCGTAGGTTGTCAGCACCCAAGGCAAGACAAGTCATTTACACCCTTAACCCACGGACATTTAGCGCTCCCTGTGCCCCTTCCACTCAAACAGTGTTAAAGTGTTTGTAAACCCACTAATCTTTTTTTTTTTTTTTTCTTAGCCAACCTGCAAGAGAAAGGCATAATGAGCTAGTATGACTAGCATACTAGCTCATTATGTACCACTTACCTTAGATCGGGGCCCCCGAAGCAGTCCGCGTCCCTCTCTCCAGACGCAGACATCACTGCGGCGATAGCCGGAATGTTACTTCCGGGTATCGCTGCACCAGCCAATCACAGCGCCGCTCCGGCGCTGTGATTGGCCGGAGCGGCGAAGACGTGCCTCTGCGCATGCGCGCGGGAGCCGTCACATTCGGCTACGCCCAGCGATTGCTGGGAAGTAGCCGATTTTGTGAATGGGATTAACCCCATGAATGTGCCGTTGTCTATGGCGCCTGTCATTTTTAGTAAATATCTCCTAAACCGTGTAGGTTTAGGAGATATTTCTTGCACCTACAGGTAAGCCTTAATCTAGGCTTACCTGTAGGTGCAAGTTGAAAAAGTGGGTTTACAACCATTTTTTTTCCCCCCCATCCCTCTCTCTAGCCGTCTTTCTTGTTATTTCTCTTATTCTTTCTCTCCCTTTTTCTTGGTTCCTCACCCTCTTTTCCTCTCCCTTTTTATATATTCTCTATTTTTATTTCTTCTCTTACTCCTTGGTGGGGGGAATGGGATGAGTGGCAGTGCTGGCGGGGAGTTGGGGGGAGTCCTGATCAGGCAACTTGGGTGCTCTTGATCAAGGTCATCTGCTGATCTGAGAACTGTAGTGGGGACTTTTAATGGCAACTCTAATCACAGGTAGTGTTACTCACTGTGTCTCCGACTTTATGGTGTCTCATAGCAGTGACACCTACTGTATGCCGAAATCAGGAGATAGGGTCTCCTCCAGCCCCTCCCACTTCACATTCCTCATCAGTCAGCTGACCTCTAGTCTCTGCCCCCCACCCATGCCGTGAACTGAATGGGCGGCTGCGAAGAGGCTGAGTGGGCGGCCGCGGGCTCCAGAAACAGACCAGCCGGGCGGACACAGGTTCCAGGGACAGCCCTGCTGGACAGCCATAAAAGGCTGGCAGAGCGGTGCGGGCTTCAGGAACAGCCCAGGATTTGGTGACCCCTGGCAAATCATCATTTGACCCCCGAGGGGGTCCCGACCCCAGGTTGAGAACCACTGTTCTAGTGTGACCCCGCCCCCTTCCTCAGCAGTGTTGTGGTTGCCACCCTGATGTGTCTATACTAGCTGACACCACTTTCAACTGCAGAAACATGGTTACAAGTTAATGTTTGCGTTTTCAGGTCGGAGACCTCCAGAGCAGTTATGTGGCCGCGCAGAAGTCAGAAGTCGCTTTTCCTGATCACGTGGAGACCCAGCAGCTCCTCGAGAAGCTGAGGCAGCATTTCGCCATGATCTGAGCCGTCCTGCACACATGGCAGATAATAGGCGCTGAGTAGCATCATCATGCAGAGTAGTAAAAATGATGCAAAGCTAACCTTTGATCGTTGTACTGGCAGCTGAGTAGGCACTGATATAACCACAGAAAAGGTCCATACAGGTGTTAACTCTTTTCTTTCTGGCTTTACAGGACCTCAGCCTGTTACAGGGAATGTGTGCCATAGGTTGGTTCCCACTATAGCATTGTGAAATGCTCAGTTTTAGGTTTTGCTGGTCTTTATTTTTAGCGTGTCTTGCTGTGCTTTTGAACATGGCAATAATGTGCATTAAAAAAGCAAAAAGGCTCCCATTTGATGCACACACTTGACACTTTGGGGGGAGATTTACTATACCTGAAGCACTCAGAATCTGGTACAGCTGTGCATGGTAGCCAATCAGCTTCTAACTTCAGCTTGTTCAATTAAAGAGCAACTCCACTTTTGCTGAGGGAAAAAAAAATCCTCCCCTCCTGGGTGATCTTTGTACTTTGCAGAGATTTTAACAAACTTTGTTGCAGATTCCTACCTTTTTTGTTCTGAAGATATGGCTGTTTGTCTGTGTCCATGTGCTATGTGAATGGGAGCTATGTGACTTGCAGGGCTCTAATGAGGAAAGTGGCAAGATCTGCATCCCTTTTTAGATGCGATTTCCCTTTGGGAGTATCTCACCAAAAATATGGTTTTGTTGCAGGGGATGCTGAAAATCTGACTTGGTGCCGACTTCTGGGAAAATCAGTGAGCCAATCACACAAGCAGGAGATAACATCTTTGGGGGCGTTCTGTATACCATCTGTGTACAGAACTCCTCCAGGTTGCCATATTGTATTTTACAGAAAATTACAGCGCTACAGATTGAAAAGGAAATGTCATTGTTAACCACTTCAGCCCCGGAAGAATTTACCCCCTTCCTGACCAGAGCACTTTTTGCGATTCGCCACTGAGACGTTTTAACTGACGATTGCGCGGTCGTGCGATGTTACACCAAAACAAAATTTACGTGTTTTTTTCCCCCACAAATAGGGCTTTCTTTTGGTGCTATTTGATCACCTCTACAGTGTTTATTTTTTGCGCTCTAAACAACAAAAAAACGTCAATTTTGAAAATAAAGCAATATTTTTTACTTTTTGCTATAATAAATATCCCCCAAAAATATGTAAAAAAACAAATTTCTTTCTCAGTTTAGGCCGATATGTATTCTTCTACACATTTTTGGTATAAAAAAATCGCAATAAGCATATATTGATTGGTTTGCGCAAAAGTTATAGCGTCTACAAAATAGGGGATAGATTTATGGCATTTTTATTATTTTTTATTAGAAATGGCGGCGATCTGCGATTTTTTTATTGTGACTGCGACATTATGGCAGACACATCGGACACTATTTTGGGACCATTGTCATTTATTCAGCGATCAGTGCTATAAAAATGCACTGATTACTGTGTAAAGGACACTGGCAGGGAAAGGGTTAAACAGTAGGGGGCGATCAAGGGGTTAAGTGTGTCCTAGGGAGTGATTCTAACTGTGGGGGGGGGCTACCACTGTCATGACAGCGATCACTGCTCCCGATGACAGGGAGAAGTAGATCCCTGTCATGTCACTAGGCAGAACAGGGAAATGCCTTGTTTACATAGGCATCTCCCCGTTCTTCCTCTTGGTCTCACGATCGCGGGCCGCCGGCGAACCATAAGTTCGCAGGATCCGTGGGCACGCTCCCGCGGCGTGTGGCGCGCGCAAGGCGGCAAATTCAAAGGGACGTACCTGTACACCCATTTGCCTGCCTGTGCCATTCTGCCGACGTATATGTGTGTGCGGCGGTCAGCAAGAGGTTAATAACATTCAATTACAATATGACTTGTGTCGCAATTGTATACGCTATATTCCATTGTTCTTTTCTTTTTTGCCACGGAAGTGTTTCCCTTTAACCACTTCCCTACTGGGCACTTTCACCCCTTCCTGCCCAGGCCAATTTTCAGCTTTCAGTGCTGTCACACTTTGAATGACAATTGCAATACTGTACCCAACAAAATTGTTACCATATTTATCGGCGTATAACACGCACTTTTTTCCCCTTAAAATCAGGGGGAAATCGTGGGTGCGTGTTATACGCCAATCCCCCGCTGAAACGAGCGAGCGGAGCCGAGATACACAAAGCCGAAGTACACTCGGCTTTACTCGGCTCCTCTCGCAGTCCCGCCCATCTCCACTGTTTGGGTCACTGACATACAGAAAGCCGAGTGTACTTCGGCTAGTCTCGGCTCCTCTCGCAGTCCCGCCCCTGACTGTGAGCAGAGCCGAGTCTAGCCGAAGTACACTCGCTCCTCTCCGCTCAAATCGGCGCCAGTTTTAAAAATGCAAAGGCACTGGGCAAGGCTGCAGATGGACACTGGGCAAGGCTGCAGATGGACACTGGGCAAGGCTGCAATGATGGACAAGGCTGCATTTAAATGCAAGTTTTTTTTCCTTAAACTTCCCTCCTAAACTTGGGGTGCGTGTTATACGCCGGTGCGTGTTATACGTCGATAAATACGGTCATTTTTTTTTTTAGACCGATAGAGCTTTCTTTTGGTGGTATTTAATCACCCCTGTGTTGTTTATCTTTTGCTAAACAAACAAAACATTTCCTGTTATAATATTTTTGTAAATAAGTAATTTTTATGCTGCACTGATAGTCGGCACTGACAGGTTGCCCTGATAGGCACTGATGAGGCGGCACTGACAGGCAACACTGATGGGCACTAATAGGCATTGTTGGGGCTGCACTGATAATCAGGGCACTGATTTTCAGTGTAGATGTCCCCTATGTAGATTGCCGATAGCTGGCAAATCCTGTTTACACTGTGATCAGCTGTGATTGGACTCAACTGGTCACATGGTAAAGATTCACGGTGACTGTCTCTTTAGCCTGAACAGTCACTCGCTGTGTCCTTCGCAGATTCCTGCCGATATGTGCCGCAGGGGGCGTGTAAGAAGCGCAATCACGGGAGGATGTCAATGGACGCCCTCTCTGAAATGTGCGACGGCGCTGTAGCTGTCATTTGGCTATAGAGCTGTCGTGAAGAGGTTAAGCGTTGACAGTGAAACCTGGAAGCTGATTGGTTTCTATGCAGAGCTGCACCAGATTTTTCATGTTCCAGTTTTAGTAAATCGCCCCATTGGATCCATACCTTTTATCATGTGTTTCAAATTCTGGCACACTCTAGTGTTACATTTACATATCGCGATTAACCTCCACTGTCCACTACATTCTGTGCCGCAAAAACTCCCCACCTTGTCCGTACGCTATCAAAACTGGATGCAGCCAGGAGATTTTGCTGCAAGGGCTGTGCGGCGGCAGACCAGGCTGCACAGTGAAGATATCAGGAGGGACGAGTATGTTAAGTCTTTTTCTAGGCTGCTGACATTCGGGAATATGGGGGAGGGGGTCAGGGGCTTGTATTAAAGAACAACTTTACAAAGCAAGCTGTCAATTAAAACAGACCCCAAAATAAGTGTAGATTTGAAAGCACTGGCCTACGGAGAACACCAACAAGCATTGACCTGCTGCAGCATTTCCTCACTTTCTGCCAAGTCTTCTTGAAACTGGTGCAAGTTTAACACTGAGATTGGGAGGTCACCAGCACTCCAAGCATGCATTTGTAAAATGTTATTGTTACCACAAAATAATGTTGCATAGGTCAAATAGACAATATTTTGCGGCTTTGTAGGATCCTGTTTCTCAGGGCGATGCTGTGATAATTGACGCAGACCTTAAAGTGGAACTCAACTGTATCTGATCACCACAAGCTGAAAACACCATTTTATTCATTTTCAGTACTTCCCGGAATCTGCCATTAGCTCAGGAATGCAGGCAGGAGGGTGTGCTTAGCTGAGAAAGCCCCTCCCCTGCCTCCAGATGAAAGAAAAATAAAATGCTCATGAAGGTTCCTCTGATGTATGACATCATGTTGGATTAGGCCAGAAACCAGGAAGCAACTGAAAAAATGTGTAAAAAAGAAATAAAAGTTTAAACAAGTAAATTAAATCTACCTTCCTATCGTTTTACTAATGCGAGCAGCATAAGGATTAACCGCTTAAGGACCGCCTCCTGTATATATAAAAGTCAGCAGAATGGCACAGACAGGCATAGACACGTACAGGTACGTCCCCTTTAAGATGCCGCCGTGTGGTCGCGGCGGCGTGCTCGCGACCCTGCCGCTTTTTTCGTGAGCCCGACCGTGGGTCCTGCGGACTCGATTGCCGCAGGGACACCCGCGATCGTCTCAAGGAGAGATAGAGCGGGGAGATGCTTATGTAAACAAGCATCTCCCCACTCTGCCTAGTGACAATGACAGTGATCACAGCTCCCTGTAATCGGAAGCGGTGATCACTGTCTTGTCACACATAGCCCAATCCCCCCCCCCCCCCTACAGTTAGAAGCTCTCATTAGGGCACACTTAACCCCTACAGCGACACCTACTGGTTAATCCCTTCCCTGCCAGTGTCATTTTCACAGTAATCAGTGCATTTTTATAGCACTGATCGCTGTAAAAATGACAATGGTCCCAAAAATGTGTCAAAAGTGTCCGATGTGTCCGCCATAATGTCGCAGTCACGAAAAAAATCACAGCCGCCATTACTAGTAAAAAAAAATTATTAATAAAAATGCCATAAAACTATCCCCTATTTTGTAGACGCTATAACTTTTGCGCAAACCAATCAATAAACGCTTATTGCGATTTTTTTTATTTTTACCAAAAATATGTAGAAGAATACGTATCGGCCTAAACTGAGGAAAAAATACATTTTTTTTATATATTTTTTTTGTGGATATTTATTATAGCAAAAAGTAAAAAATATAGAATTTTTTTCCAAATGGTCGCTCTATTTTTGATCATAGCGCAAAAAATAAAAACCGCAGAAGTGATCACATACCACCAAAAGAAAGCTCTATTTGTGGGAAAAAAAGGATGTAAATTTTGTTTGGGGGCCACGTCGCACGACCGCGCAATTGTCAGTTAAAGCGACGCAGTGCCGAATCGCAAAAAGGGGCCCGGTCCTTTAGCAACAAAATGGTCCGGTGGTTAAAAAATGGTTAAACAAAGGTAATGTTGATTGTGAGAATCCCATCCCCACTCCCAGTGAAGTCAATATCCTACCAAATTTAAAGTCACTGTGGGTAGGGGACTACAGTTCCTAGGGGTAAATTCTTGCTATTTAAAGCCATATTAAAGGGGTTGTAAAGGCAGAATGTGTTTTTATCTTAATGCATTCTATGCATGAAGATGAAAAACCCTGTGTGCAGCAGCCCCCCTAATGCTTACCTGAGACCCATGTTGATCCAGCGATGTTGCACGAGAGACTCGGCTGCCTGGGACTCCCCTCCTGATTGGCTGAGACCGCAGCGCGGCGCCATTGGCTCCCACTGCTGTCAATCAAAGTCAGTGAGCCAATGAAAGGGGTGGGGCCAGGCCACAGCTCCATGTCTGAACCCCATGTCTGAAGGGACACAGGGAGCTTCGGCTCGGGTGACCCCATAGCAAGCTGCTTGCTGTGGGGGCACTCAACAGGAGGGAGGCCAGGAGCGTCGACGAGGGACTTGAGAAGAGGAGGATCTGAGCTGCTCTGTGAAAAACCATTACACAGAGTAGGTAAGTATAACATGTTTGTTATTTTTAATGGGAAAAAAAACAAGACTTTAGTATCGCTTTAAACCCAAAAACAAACATTTTATTATATTGCAGCTTACCAATTAATGGATGTGATGGCTGCATTGGTTTTCTTTTGTATGCTTTTTTTTTTTTCACCTGGTGTTCCAGCCAGTAAGTCTGTTTTTCAAAATAAGAAACTCTCCAGCAGAATGTATCAGTTACAGCCCTGGTTCACACTGGTGCGATTTGACATGTCAAATTGGCGGCATTTGCCGCAAATTGCGGGCAATGGCACCGTCCTAATCGGTGCGACACTGCATCTGCGGCGCTGCACCGATTACAAAAAGTAGTTTCTGTACTACTTTTTGCGATTTACATTGACATCTGTGCAGAAGCCTGCACAGATGTCCCTGTAATCGCGGCCAAAATCGGGACTGACAGGCAGGAGTGAAATCGTGCGAGTTCAGCTGAACTCGCACGGCTTCACTCCCGCAGCCCAGTGTGAACCTGGGCACAGAGATGAGCGCAAACCATTTACCACAGACGGGAGCTTGCAACGATCAGCTTTTATTTATGTAAAACCTTTTATCCCAAAAGAAAAGAACAGTTTGCTGTAACTGATTTATAACGCATTAGCTGGAGGTTGGCTTCAATCTGTTAGTGTATTTAAGTCTGCTAGTACAAGTAACACTCTGCCCCACTCCTGATCCCCCAGACTGACAATGCTGCTGTCTGCTTTGCCTTCTGTGCTCCTTCCTCCAGAGCAGGGCGCTCTAATACAGGAGGGGTGTTACTATCCAGATCACCGGGTAAAAACAGATGGAGGAGAAGCTTAAAAATGGAAAACTTATGCATTGTTAGATTTGGGTTTAATACTGCTTTAAATTGTGTGTTACTGTGTGTCAATTGTCACTGAGTCCCCCTGGGGAAGGGGACCCTGCAAGGCCCTGAAACATTGGCCAATTCTCCTGTGTGACCTTATGTGTCTATAATACATTTTGCAAGCACATGGTTTGTGTCCTAGCACCATCCATTGCAGTACCTACAAGCGCCCCCCTCCTTACCCGCTTGCCGACCAGCGCACGCACTTTTACGTTGACAGAATGGCTCTCCTGGGCAAGAGGGCGAATATACTATGTCCCCTTTAAGAAGTGGCATTGTGGAATACGCCCGCCGCAACCTCCGTGAGCCCGACCGTGGGTCCCGCAGGCTCGATCGCCGTGGGGATACCAGCTATTGTCTCACGGTGAGGAAGAACGGGGAGATGCTGATGTAAACAAGCATCTCCCGCTCTGCCTAGTGTTAATGACACTGATCACCGCTTTCTGTAATCGGAAGCGGTGATCACTGTCTTGTCACACACAGCCCATCCCCCCACCGTAAGAATCACTCCCTAGGTCACACTTAACCCTTACAGCGCCACCTATTGGTTAACCCCTTCACTGTCAGTGTCATTTTCACAGTAACCAGTGCATTTTTATAGCACTGATCGCTGTAAAAATGACAATGTTGCCAAAAATGTGTCAAAAGTGTCCGATGTGTCCGCCATAATGTCGCAGTCACGATAAAAATCGCTGATCGCCGCCATTACTAGTAAAAAAAAAAATTATAATAAAAATGCCATAAATCTATCCCCTACAGGCATACCCCACTTTTAAGTACACAATGGGACCAGAACATGTATGTAAAATGAAAATGTACTTAAAGTGAAACAATACCTTTTTTCATTTCTAGGGTGTAGTGGGGGGTCAAGGGACTGTAGTGGGGGTGTCAGGAGCTGTAGTTGAGGTCTCAGGGGCTGTAGTGGGGTGTCAGGGGCACACTGGAACAGGGCGGGCTATGCTCTCGGAGCTTCAGCTCCTTCTACTGCGGTTGCAAAATGTCTGTACAGTACTTGTGAGGCACTTTACATACACTCGTGGGTATGTCCTTACTCGCGAGTGTATGTAAAGTGAGTGTACTTAAAGCGGGGTATGCCTGTATTTTGTAGATGCTATAACTTTTGCACAAACCAATCAATATACGCTTTTTGCGTTTTTTTTATTTTTACCAAAAATATATAGAAGAATACGTATCGGCCTAAACTGTGAAAAAATTTAGTTTTTTTGGGGATATTTATTATAGCAAAAAGTAAAAAATATTAAAAAAAATTCAAAATTGTCGCTCTATTTTTGTTTATAATGCAAAAAATAAAAACCGCAGAGGTGATCAAATACCACCAAAAGAAAGCTCAATCTGTGGGAAAAAAAGGACATCAATTTTGTTTGGGAGCCACGTCGCACGACCGCGCAATCGTCAGTTAAAGCAACGCAGTGCCGAATCGCAAAAAGTGGCCTGGTCATTTAGCAGCCAAATGGTCCGGGGCTGAAGTGGTTAAAGCGGAACTACGCTGTGTCTGAGCACCACAAACCAAAAACACTATTTCAATTCATTTTTTTTAATTCAATGCAAACTCCCCAATCCATCCATGTGTCTGTGCTTTATTTTGTTGAGAAATCACTTAGAAAAACACCCCCTGGCATTTCTGGCCATGGCCATTATGCGTAAGGGCAGATGATTCCTGGAGTCCATCTGCCCTTAGCTCAGACATGCAAGCAGGAGGGGGTGCTGAGCTGTGAAATCCCCTCCTCCCTTCCTGAAGACTCCTGGGATGTATGACATCATTTGCCTTGGCCTGGAAACCAGGAAGTAACTGCAGAAATGTAAGATTTTTTATTTTTTTTTCAAAACAAGTAAATATAATATACTTTGCTAACTATTTACTAATGCTAGCAGCAAGAGGATTAAAAAGAGTGAGGCTGGGTTCACACTTGTGCCTGTGCGAATTCCAGCTCTCTTATCTCTGCAGAAAGATAAGAGAACTGTTCAGCATATCATCTCTGTTTTTAGCTGCGAATTTGGTGACCTGGGAGAGAGGAGGGGGAGGGGGGAAGTGTAGTGAAGTGAAGGAGAGAAATCCTGATGAGAACTGAACACATCTGCGAAGAAGATGCGTGCCCATAGAAGATAATGGACCTGAATTCTCACCTGAGCCGCACCGCAATGTCTAGAGAATGCACATGTTTTTTTGGCAATGCGCAGTGCGAATGCATCGCACATATGTGAACCAGCCTCATTGAAATCAATGTATTTTAAAATGTTATGCGAATTGGATGCGGTGTAAGCCGCAACCAATTCGCATAGGTGTGAACCCGGCCTGAATGTTGATTGAGAGCGTGAAGTTCCACTTTAAAGTGGAACTAATCCCATCGATTTTAAAGTGGTTGTAAACCTCAGATGTGAAATATGAACGCCTATCCCTCTTTAGTGTGTACTTGTATCAATCCAGAGCATGAAGTATCACTTTTGTCTGCTGCCCTCCTTCCTGTGCTATCTGCACGAGTCACTTCTGACAAGTTTTCCTGACACCAAGAGAAAAAAAAGTGACGGGAGGGAGCTCCAGCACACAGCCTGTGATTGCCAGCCTCAGCTCTGTTCCTGGGGGGGGGGGGGGTGTATCCCTTCCCTCCAATCAGCCCTCACTCAGTTCTACAGAGTGTAACTTTAGCTCTCCGCCCACCTTCTTTTTTCTGAATTCGCAGACAAGTGTTAGTCCTCATGCATCGCATGCTCTAAACACGGCAGTAGCTTTAGCTGGAGAATGTTGCATTAAAAACGCACGTTTTTGCATTTTAACCACTTAAGGACCGCTCACTATATACGTCGGCAGAATGGCTCGTACAGGCACAATCACGTACCTGTACGTCCCCTTTAACTGCCCGACGTCGGGGTCCCCCCCCCTGCCTTCCCTGTGAGTCGGACCGCGGGTCCCGCGGACTTGATCGCCACGGGGATCCCCGCGATCGTCTCACGGAGGGATGGAGCGGGGAGATGTTAGTGTAAACACAACATCTCCCCGCTCCTCTACTGACACTGTCAGCGATCTCCGCTCTGTGTAATCAGAGCGGAGATCGTGACAGGTCACTCGTAGCCACGCCCCCACACAGTAGTAATCACTCCCCTAGGCACACTTAAACCCTCCAGCGCCCCTAGTGGTTAACCCCTTAACTGCCAGTGTAATTTTCACAGTAACCAGTGCATTTTTATTGCACTGATCGCTGTGAAAATGACAACGGTCCCAAAAATGTGTCAAAAGTGTCCGATGTGTCCGCCATAATGTCGCAGTCACAAAAAAAACCGCTGATCGCCGCCATTACTAGTAACAAATTTTTTTTTATAAAAATGCCATAAAACTATCCCCTATTTTGTAAACGCTATAACTTTTGCACAAACCAATCAATAAACGCCGATTGCGTTTTTTTTTTTTTTTTTTTTTTACCAAAAATATGTAGAAGAATACGTATCGGCCTAAACTGAGGAAAAAATATGTTTTTTTTATATATTTTTTTGGGGATATTTATTATAGCAAAAAGTAAAAAAATTGCATTTTTTTCAAAATTGTCGCTTTATTTTTGTTTATAGCGCAAAAAATAAAAACCACAGAGGTGATCAAATACCACCAAAAGAAAGCTCTATTTGTGGGGAAAAAAGGACGCCAATTTTGTTTGGGAGCCACGTCGCACGACCGCGCAATTGTCAGTTAAAGCGACGCAGTGCCGAATCGCAAAAAGGGGCCTGGTCTTTATGCTGCGTATTGGTCCTGGGCTTAAGTGGTTAAGCGTTTTTTTTTCTTTTTTTTTTTTCTTTTTAGCATTTGCGTTTGTAGCAAAACTATATTCCCACAAAACTCTCAAACACAGAATATCCGAGTTTTTCCAAGTTAGAGCATTTATACAGCTGAAAAACTCCTCTCAAAACCCACTAGTTATGGGGGGTAAGGGAGGGGGAGGGGGGAGTTTCCAGCCAGAAAACACCCCTGCCAAAAACTGTTGATTAAAAGCTTGTGTGTGCGTGGACTGCTGTCGGCTCAGACATTTCCATTCTTTTTCTTCTAGAAAGCATTTATACGTGGATCTGTGTTTTATGTAAAAGGCACTTGTATGTATATTTGTAATTAGAGAATAAATTATTTTAGCATTTGCAATCTGTGATCTGTCCTACTTCTGTGAATGATAAAACATTGCATAGGAGGGAGATTTATTAAAACTGGAGCACTCAGAATCTGGTGCAGCTGTGCACAGTAGCCAATCTGCTTCTAACTTCAGCTTGTTCAGCGAAGCTTTGACAAGAAAATCTGGAAGCTGATTGGTTACTATGCAGAGCTGCACCAGATTCTGAGTGGCGCCAGTTTTAGTAAGTCTCCCCTAAGGTCTTGTGCCGATCGAGATCTAGAATGCTACACAGACTTTCTACGTGAGGATTTTGATGTTAAAACATACACCTCCCAGTCCATTCATCAGGCTGTGATTGCAGAACAGCTGGCAAAGCTTGCTCAGGGCATCAGTCAGTTGGATAAAGAATTGCATTTACAGGTAGTTGCACGACATGAAGACCTATTGGCACAAGCAACTGGTATGGAGTCTCTAGAGCAGGGATATGCAATTAGCGGACCTCCAGCTGTTGCAAAACTACAAGTCCCATCATGCCTCTGCCTCTGGGTGTCATGCTTGCTGTTGTCAGTCTCGCTATGCCTCATGGGACTTGTAGTTTGGCAACAGCTGGAGGTCCGCTAATTGCATATCCCTGCTTTAGAGGGTGTTCTACAGATGATGCACGCTAGAATTGGTGCTTTGCAAAGTGCAATTGACAGAATAAGAGCAAAGATTGTAGATCCGTATAACAAAATTGTGTCCCGTACTGCACAGCTGGCACGTCTGCAGTGTTAAACAGCACCTTATATTGAAGATCTTCCCAGGATCTGTGTGAGAGTTCGGGGTATAGGAAAAGACCGAGGCTGGATATAGCTGGATTACATGCTTTCTCTGTCATTGAGAGTTTGGTACCAGTACTGGTGAAGCATCTGGGGACCTTGCTGTGACCTTCCTTCAAAGGCCTTGGCTGGGCTATAGCCACCTGCATGATTTCGCCTGTTTGTGGTAAGGGACCAATTTGTTAGTGATTCTTAGGGTGGAACCTGAACTTGAATCTGACAATTGCTAATTTGAATGCCCTGTCTCATTGGACTTCTCCCCTCATGTGGGCCACATTTTGGACATTATCCCGAGGCAATTTGGGAGTTCATAATTGAATTTTTGGCGCAGTTTTTTTTCCTTTTTAAGTCTCCCCTAATGTTTCTTTGGGGCCTCGTTAAAGCAGAAGTAAACCCAACGATTTAATAGTTTAAAACAACAGTTACATTCCCGGCATGCTGGAAATTCTAACTATCACATTGGTTGTGCTCTCAACCAAACTGTCACACCATCCAATGGCTGGTGTCATAACTGATCACATGTGCAGCATCATGGCAGTTGAAGTTTATGGCCAAGATGGCAGCTTCCTTGGCTAAAAATGATAGGAGGGTTTACTTCTACTTTAACCACTTGCCGCCCGCCCTATAGCAGATTGACGGCGGCAAAGTGGTTTCAAAATCCTGACTGGACGTCATATGACGTCCTCAGGATTTTGAGCCGCTGCGCGCCCCCTGGGGCGCGCATCGCGGCGATTGTTGCTGCGGGGTGTCAGTCTGACACCCCGCAACTCAGATCTAGGTAAAGAGTCTCCGACGGAGACTCTTTACCACGTGATCAGCCGTGTCCAATCACGGCTGATCAGTGTAAACAGGAAAAGCCGGTCATCGGCTTTTCCTCACTCGCGTCTGTCAGACGCGAGTAAAGGAGAGCCGATCGGCTGCTCCTCTGACGGGGGGGGGGGTTTGTGCTGATTGATTATCAGCACAGCCCCCCCAGGGATGCCACTAGACCACCAGGGATGCCACTAGACCACCAGGGAAGCCCACCATAAGGTATGCCACCCTAGACGACTAGGGATAATGGATGCCAATTAGTGCCACAATAGATGCCAATCAGTGCCCACAATGGGCACCACTGATTGGCAGGCATTATTGTTTGGCACTGATTGGCATCCATTAGTACAGTACAGTGCCGCCTATCTGTGCCCACCCGTGCCGCCTATCTGTGCCCACCCGTGCCGCCTATCTGTGCCCACCCGTGCCCCCTCATCGGTGCCCACCCGTGCCCCCTCATCGGTGCCCACCCGTGCCACCTCATCGGTGCCCATCCGTGCCACCTCATCGGTGCCCATCCGTGCCACCTCATCGGTGCCCATCCGTGCCGCCTCATCGGTGCCCATCCGTGCCGCCTCATCGGTGCCCATCCGTGCCGCCTTATCCGTGCCCATCAGTGAAGGAGAAATCTAACTTATTTACAAAGTTTTGTAACTGAAACAAAAAAAAACTTTTTTTTTTTTCAAAATTTTCGGTCTTTTTTTTATTTTTTTGCAGAAAATAAAAATCGCAGAGGTGATCAAATACCACCAAAAGAAAGCTCTATTTGTGGGGAAAAAATGATAAAAATTTAGTTTGGGTACAGTGTAGCATGACCGCGCAATTGTCATTCAAAGTGCAACAGCGCAGAAAGCTGAAAATTGGTCTGGGCAGGAAGGTGTATAAGTGCCCAGTATGGAAGTGGTTAAGTCTCTTCACTTGCCCTCCTAATGGACCGTACACACAATCTGAAAATCATACGAAAAATAACGTTATCGAATCGATCGTGGGATAATCTGATCATTGGCACACAGCTTTCAAGAGCCGATCACGACAGTTCATCTGATTATATCCAAGGGGACAAGCACAAACATTTCTCTCATGCAATACCAAATCATGCGATTTTCATTTAGCCGCTTGTGGACCGCCCCACGCACTTATACTGCGGCAGGGAGGCCGCTCTGTGCCAGATCATGTACCTAGTACGTGATCAGACACTCCTGGATCTCGCTGGTGACCCGCTGTGATTGGAGCGGGAACCCAACTCAATGTCCGCTGGGACCCACCGATTGTTCAGGACACAGGCAGAACGGCAGTCTGCCTATGTAAACAAGGCATATCGCCATTCTGTGAGAGGGAAATGCACTGATCCTGTGTTTCTGATAAGCAGGGACATGGATCTTTACCCTCCCCCACAGTTAGTAATCGCTCTGATGAAGAAAGTCTTTTTTTTTTTCTTTTTTTTTTTTTTTACGTATTTTATTTTATAGCAGAAAGTCAAAAATATAGTTTTTTTGTTGTTGTTTATAGCGCAAAAAAAAAATGTAAACTGCAGAGGTGATCAAATACCGCCAAAAGAAAGCAAAATTTGTGGGGAAAAAAGGACATACATTTTATTTGGGTACAGCGTCGCACGAAGCGGCGCAATTGTCAGAGTAACGCAGTGCGGTATCGCAAAAAATGGCCTGGTCATTAA
The DNA here is from genome assembly GCA_029206835.1 of Rana muscosa. Lineage (NCBI taxonomy): Eukaryota > Metazoa > Chordata > Amphibia > Anura > Ranidae > Rana > Rana muscosa. The sequence continues at coordinate 229,535,278 of CM055126.1, forward strand.
GGGGTGGGTAAACCTTCCGGAGCTGAACTGGTTAATCAGTACAGTTGTCGAAAAAACAATAGAAATACACTACAACACATGAATTTTTATTCTGACGTATGAGAATTTGTCACTTTAGTAAACTCTTCATTTTCGATATGCGACTAGCATACAAAAAAGAAAACGGACGATCTGTCGCATGATTTTTGGATCGTGTATATGGCCTTCATGTGAGTGTGGGTGATGAGTAGCAAAAACAAGTGGAAGTTCTACCCAGAAAAGATTTAGTTTCAGACTTATGCAAAAAAAATTCGACCATACCGCCAAGGCTTCATTTACACGAGATGCTAACGTTGCCACACCTCTGGAATGCAATCAGTGGTCGATCGCTTTATAGAAGCATTTGACAGGTGTTGAGGTGCAGATACAGTGGGTCAAAAAAAAAGTATTTAGTCAGCCACCAATTGTGCAAGTTCTCCACTTAAAAAGATGAGAGAGGCCTGTAACTCTCATCATAGGTAAACCTCAACAATGAGAGACAAGACGTGGAAACAAATCCAGACAATCACATTGTCTGATTTGGAAAGAATTTTTTTTGCAAATTATGGTGGAAAATAAGTATTTGGTCACCTACAAACAAGCAAGATTTCTGGCTCTCACAGACCTGTATCTTCTTCTTTAAGAGGCTCCTCTGTCCTCCACTCATTACCTGTATTAATGGCACCTGTTTGAACTTGTTATCAGTATAAAGGACACCTGTCCACAACCTCAAACAGTCGCACTCCAAACTCCACTATGGTGAAGACCAAAGAGCTGTCGAAGGACACCAGAAACAAAATTGTAGACCTGCACTAGGCTGGGAAGACTGAATCTGCAATAGGCAAGCAGCTTGGTGTGAATAAATCAACTGTGGGAGCAATAATTAGAAAATGGAAGACATACAAGACCACTGATAATCTCCCTCGATCTGGGGCTCCACGAAAGATCTCACCCCTTGGGGTCAAAATGATCACAAGAACGGTGATCAAAAATCCCAGAACCACACGGGGGGACCTAGTGAATGACCTGCAGAGAGCTGGGACCAACATAACAAAGGCTACCATCAGTAACACACTACGCCGCAAGGGACTCAGATCCTGCAGTGCCAGACGTGTCCCCCTGCTTAAGCCAGTACATGTCCGGGCCCGTCTGAGGTTTGCTAGAGAGCATTTGGATGATCCAGAAGAGAATTGGGAGAATGTCATATGGTCAGATGAAACCAAAGTAGAACTGTTTGGTAGAAACTTGTCGTGTTTGGAGGAGAGAGAATGCTGAGTTGCAACCAAAGAACACCATACCTACTGTGGAGCATGGGGGTGGCAACATCATGCTTTGGGGTTGTTTCTCTGCAAAGGGAACAGGACGACTGATCCGTGTACATGAAAGAATGAATGGGGCCATGTATCGTGAGATTTTGAGTGCAAAACTCCTCCCATCAGCAAGGGCATTGAAGATGAAACGTGGCTGGGTTTTTCAGCATGACAATGATCCCAAACACACCGCCCGGGCAATGAAGGAGTGGCTTCGTAAGAAGCATTTCAAGGTCCTGGAGTGGCCTAGCCAGTCTCCAGATCTCAACCCCATAGAAAACCTTTGGAGGGAGTTGAAAGTCTGTGTTGCCCAGTGACAGCCCCAAAACATCACTGCTCTAGAGGAGATCTGCATGGAGGAATGGGCCAACATACCAGCAACAGTGTGTGACAACCTTGTGAAGACTTACAGAAAACGTTTGACCTCTGTCATTGCCAACAAAGAATATATAACAAAGTATTGAGATGAACTTTTGATATTAACCAAATACTTATTTCTCTTATCATCCATGGACTGACACGGTGTCTCTTTACACTTTACACGTGGGTTATGTCCCTGCTTGCAGGAGAAGACCTAGGCAGAATGTGAGATGTTATACATTCTAAAAGCCAGAGCTGAACAGCCCCACCCAGGGGGCAGTCCCTCCGGACATAACCCTCCCACTACAGTCAGCAGACTTCAGTTTTTTTCTGCCTAGCAGAAGGAGAAGACATGGCTCTCTCAGGAGCCAGTCTCCTGACCTATTTTTATCCCTTTTCTGGAATTCTTTTTTATTTTATTTTTGAGAATCTTCTATCAACTGTCGGCTGGGCAACAGGTTGGGTACAAGATATCCTTGTAGCCTTCCCTGTCCGGCCATCGAGCGTGCTGATCCTCGCCTTGTGTGCGTGAGACTCAGTTCACGACAGGCCCCATGACTCCAGGGGTGGCCGGGTTTGCTTTCATGCTCCCACGGTCCTCTCAAGACTGAACAGTTCCTGACTGACTGTATCTTTCGCGTTGGACCGGGCCGACAGCTACTCAGTACTGCACTGTGATAGTCCTGTCAGAAACACACCAGTGGGTCCCTCAGGGGACGGGTAAGTAGTCTCTCCTGCCTGCAGGTGAGTACAAAAAGCTGTGTGTTTCTCTGTGGGGGATTTTCCCTGTCTCCCCCTGTATTTAATTGTCACTCTCTGTCACCATTGCTGGCGCTGTGCTGTGTGGGGTGCCTGGGGGTCACACTATTCTTGGAGGGGCTCATGCTGGTCTGCAGATATGCTTGGGGCTTTTTTTTTGTGTGTTTTGGGGCCTGAGCGCCGAGTGGCGCTGTGTGTGTGCTGTTTTTTTCACTTTAGCTGCGTCATGGCGGCCATCTTGCCGCGGATCGCCTCAGTGAAGTGCGGCGGCCATTTTCTTGTAGCCCGCACGCTCTTCAGCACTAGTTTTTGGCCTCTAGCGCTGCTGTAACAGCGCGAATCCCCTCACAATCTCCTCACAGCTCACCAGCGCTGACACAGCGCGGTACAGACAGCGGAACTAAGCGGTCCCTGGTCCAGTTTGGTGAGTCCCCTGGGCGCCCCCTCCTCAGTCAGCAAAGCATGTGGGTGGACTTTTTATCTGAGGAGTCTCAGAGGGGGGCAATATGGAGTCTCTGTCACCAGCTTCCCCTAAATGTCAGTGGACAACAGGCAGTGCTTCAGCACCTGCGGTCCCTAGGGACCAGTTGTGGGCAGTCCTGGAATCATTTCTGACCAGGATGGGAGCTGTGTGCAAGCGCAAGGTGCAAAAAAGTGCCCTCTCCCCACCTTACTACATGAGGGCAGTGCGCTGATTCAGATATGGGCCTAGCCACTACCGCTCAGGACCCTAGTTCTGAATGTATTGGATGGTTTTGAACAGGACATTCCTTATGAGGAAAACTCCAGTTCTGAGTCAGTAAATGACAGGGCGCTTGTTAGTGTACTCATGACTGCGGTGAGGGACACTCTCAAGCTAAAATGCTGCGGATGCAGAACCTCAGGCGGATACAGTCTCCTTTGGTTCTTTTAAGGCCAGGCCTTCTAAAGAGGTTTTTCCATATGTACTTTCTTTGACCAGCTCATTGATAAGGTCTGGGAAAAGCCGCAGAGGAATTTTTTTTATGGTCCCGCGGCGTTTGTCTATCAGATACCCCTTGAAGATGCCCTACTTAAAAAGTGGGCTTCTCCCCCAGTGGTCGACCCTCCAGTCGCCCGGTTGAACAAGGCCATCACTCTCCCGATGGAGGGGACTCCTGCATTTGAGGACCCCACTGACAGGAGGTCAGAAGTGGTGAGCAGAGCCATGTTTGCCTTGTTGGGATCCGCCCTACGGCCTGTGGTAGCGGCGACCCTTGTGTCTTAAACACTTACAGGTTGGGCAACAATGTTGCACCTAGCTGTACAGGAGCATAATCTTCCTCCAGACACAGTTGCGCTGGCCCACCAACTGGTTCAGGGCCTGGTTTATGTGTGCGACGCCACGTTGGACGCGGCCCGTTTAATATCCAGGGCCTCTGTCTCGGCGGTGGTATTGCGTCGTCTTATCTGGTTGAAATGCTGGTCTGCTGACCTAGCCTTAGGAAGCTCCTGACGGATCTACCATTTAAAGGTGGTAGACCTTTCGGTGCTGCTCTGGATGACATCGTCATGGATGTCACGGGAGGTAAAAGCACTCTTCTTCCTTAGACTAGCAAGGGTGAGGAGGCCCGCCGCAAACAGGGGCCTTCCTTTCCAGCAAAACGGGGTTTTTTCGTCAGTCAGAATCCACGGGTAGGCCCTCTCAGACTGACGGCAGTGCGGCTGGTGGGCACAAGTGCCCCTGGGCGCGTAAGCCAAACAAGCGGCTCCCAAGCCCGCCTCCGCTTGAAGTCTTGCCTCCGCCCGACTCTGGGGTGGGGGGACGACTTCGCAGGTCACGAATCGGTGGACCTCCCGAATCTCCGACTGGTGGGTGTGCGAGGTGGTCACCTCAGGATACAGGATAGTATTCCGATCCTGGCCCCCAGACAGATTCTTTCCCTCGAATCTTCCTCTCCTTCCTACCCGTCGGGCAGCCCTCTTGGGGGCTGTACAGGATTTGATCAGGTACAGAGTGATTGTGCCGGTTCCGTCACAAGAGAGTTTTCAGGGATTCTACTCGAATTTGTTTGTCGTCCCAAAAATAGGACGTGGTTCGACCTATCCTGGACCTCAAGGCCCTGAATGCCTTCGAGAAGGTGCAGAAATTCCGCATGGGATCCATTCGCACGGTGATCGCTACTCTCCACCAAAGGGATTTTCTTCTGGCGTCCTTGGACTTCAAGGACGCCTACTTGCATGTTCCGATCTACGCAAGTCACCAGAAGTTTCTGCGCTTTGCGATCAGCGAAGTCCACTATCGATTGTGGCTCTTCCTTTCGGCCTAGCCTCGGCACCAAGGGTGTTCACCAAGGTGCTTGCTCCGGTTCTAGCCTTCTGTTACAGCGAGGTATTGCTGTTGTGGGCTATCTGGACGATCTTCTGCTAATAGCAGAAAGTGGCTTAGACTTAGAAGAAAGGTGACTATCGTCAATTAGACCCTCAGGGACTTCGGGTGGTTCCTGAACATTCAGGAGTCAGTCCTGGTCCCGACTCAGTGTCTGGAGTATCTAGGTCTGATTCTGGACTCCTTGGAGGCAAAGGTATCCTACCTCTGGAGAAGTTGCTGGCACTTCAGTCTGCGGTGCGGGTGCTGACATCCCGAAAATGGTTGTCAATCCGTTTTTTGCATGAGAGTCCCGGGGACTCGTGGTGGCCTCCTTAGCGGCCGTTCCGTATGCCCAATCACACACCAGGGCATTGCAGAAGGAGATCTTGTCCACCTGGGACAAATCCACGTTGTCCTTGGATCTTCAGATCCAGATGAGTCACCTGGTCAGGGCGTCCCTGACATGGTGGTTGAGATCCTCGGCTCTTCGGTCCGGAAAGTCGTTCCCCTCCCATCCAATGGACGATACTCACGACGGACACCAGCCTGACGGGCTGGGGTGGAGTCTGGGGAGTCCTGTCGGCTCAAGGCCTTGGACTCTGGACGAGCCCGTTTACCAATCACTGTTCTGGAAATACGGGCCATCAGACTGTGTCTCTCCTCAGGTCAGAGAGGTTACAGGGTCGCTCCATCAGGATCCAGTCGGACTACGCCATGGCGGTGGCGTATGTAAACCATCAAGGGGGGACTCGGAGCTCAGCTGCGGCTTCCGAGGTAGTCCGTATCCTGAAGTGGGCCGGAAGAAACGTGCCGGCTCTGTAGGCCATTTACATTCTGGGCATAGACAATGGGCAGGCGGACTATCTGAGTCGCCAATCGCCAGACGCCGGACCAAGAAGAGTGGTCCTTGCATATTTCAACTCCTTTGCCGACGGTGGGGCACGCCGGAGGTGGACCTGATGGCCTCTCGACTCAATCGCAAGGTGTCGAGGTTGTGGCCAGATCCAGGGATCCTTGGGCGATGCCTCGGATGCGTTGGTGGCCCCATAGGGTCCTTATCACCTGATATAAACTCCAGTGATCCTAATTGTTCCGGATTGGCCTCAGCGTCACTGGTGCGCTGATCTGGTACGTCTCGTCGCGGACGTTCCCTGGCGGTTGCCGATGAGGGAGGACCTTCAGTCTAAAAGGTCCTATGTTTCATCCGGCTTACAGTCTCTGGCTTTAACGGCAGGGCTGTTGAAAGCCAGGTGTTGAGGGACCGAGGTCTCTCGGACTCGACATTTTGACCATGTTAAGGACACGGAAGTCTTCCTCCAGGCAGATCTATCACCGTGCCTGGAAAGCTTATATCGCCATGTGCGAAGCGCTGGACTGGCGTCCTCGGACGTATTCCGTCCCCAGAATCCTGCGTCCTTTGCAGTGTGGAGTGACCCAAAAGCTTGCTTTGAGTACCATCAAGGATCAGATTTCGGCCTTGGCCGTCTTCTTTCAGCGACCTCTAGCGGGTCATTTCTTGGTTAGCACCTTGTGTTGGGGGGTTCGCCATGTGCTCCCTCCTGTCAAGCCTCCTCTCCCACCGTGGGATCTGAATTTGGTGCTCTCGGTCCTCCAGGAACCTCCTTTTGGGAATATCCGGGATATTCCCCTCTTGTCTTGTCTCAGAAGGTGGCCTTTTAGTGGCAACCACTTCTGTTTGACGAGTGTCTGAGTTGGCGGCTTTGCCCTGCAAGTCGCCATATTTAGTCATCCATAAGGATAAGGCGGTGTTGCATCCGCGACCTTCCTTTTTGCCAAAGGTGGTGTCGACCTTTCACCTACATGAGGACAGTGTCCTCCCGTCCTTGTGTCCTCACCCATCGCATCCCAGAGAGTTTGCGCTGCACATATTGGATGTGGTACGAGCCTTACGGGTGTACCTGTCTGCTACTGCTTCTATTCGGAAGTCCGACTCACTGTTTGTGACTGTCTCTGGTCCATAACAGGGCCAAGCGGTTTCGTCTGCCATCATTTCTAGGGGAATCAGACAAACCGTCATTCATGCCTATGCTCTCAAAGGGCGGGCGCCTCCCTTCCGGTTACGGCGCATTCCACCAGGGCAATTGGTGCTTCCTGGGTTTTCCGACATCAAGCGTCGGTTGCACAAGTGTGCAAGGCGGCGACCTGGTCGTCTGTTCATGCCTTTTCAGTTTTATAAGGTTAATGTGGCTGCATCTTCGGATGCTTCCTTCGGCTGCAGGGTGCTGCAGGCCGCTGTTTAAAGTTGCAACTCCTCCGTTGAGGAGCTCTGCCTTCTTGGAGTGAAGTTTTTGGTTTTTCCATTTATACTGCTCCCATCCCTCTTGACACTGCTTTGGGACATCCCACGTGTAAAGTGTAAAGAGACACCGTGTCAGTCCATGGATGATAAGAGAAAATAGGATTTTTTGTACTCACCGTAAAATCCCTTTCTCTGACATCCATGGACTGACACGGCACCCACCCTTCCTTTTTAAGTTTGTACTGCTTTGTTACGAACTGAAGTCTGCTGACTCTAGTGGGAGGGTTATGTCTGGAGGGACCGCCCCCTGGGTGGGGCTGTTCAGCTCTGGCTTTTAGAATGTATGTATAACATCTCACATTCTGCCTAGGTCTTCTCCTGCAAGCAGGGACATAACCCACGTGTAAAGTGTAAAGAGACACCGTGTCAGTCCATGGATGTCAGAGAAAAGGATTTTACGGTGAGTACAAAAAATTCTATTTTTCCACCATAATTTGCAAAATAAATTCTTTCCAAATCAGACAATGTGATTGTCTGGATTTGTTTCCACATTTTGTCTCTCATAGTTGAGGTTTACCTATGATGACAATTACAGGCCTCTCTCATCTTAAGTGGGAGAACTTGCACAATTGGTGGCTGACTAAATACTTTTTTGCCCCACTGTATATCACTTCCTTGCCACCTGTTTTAACCCTGTAAATGCTGCATGTATTACACGCAGTTACCCCATTCACTTGAACGGGTCAGTACTGCCTGCTGAATGCAGGGGGGGGGGGGGGTATAATTGTAGCAGTGAAGAAAAACTTTACAGCTGCAAAATTTGTAAACGGCTGCATCTGGCTACCCTTGCAGCTTGGGGGACAGTAAAAATGAAACTCAGCCACCTGTTTTTACCGCCCCAACCCGGGTCCTACATTACCACTAATGGCCCTGAAGAAGGTCCACATCCCCCGAACCATGTAGCTGTATACTTTCTACCAGTTGCAAAAAAGTATGGAAGCAAATAATTTTGCGTATAATCAAACCGCTCATTATCGTAATATATACAGCCTGAGGAAGCAGTCTAGGAGCAACACAAGGTCACAATAACTATCCAGTGCTGCCGCAGTTGGTGGAATCCCAATTGTTTGAGGTAAGCAGCCTAATTTTACTTTGTAGGGAATTAACTGTCTTTACTTTTTTACTTTCTTATACATGTATATAAGATCAGCTTAATGTTGGCTATTTTCAGTGTGTACCCATGCTTTCCTGTCTTGCTCCTGGCCTCTGCTGAAGGTGCTTACTCTGATTTTACTGCACACCTTGAGCTTCTCACGATGTGCATTAGAAGCTGCAGCAAGTCAGAGCCCCGCCTCATTTCCTGGCTGGAGGACGCCCGGCATCGCCTAGCCCAGTGTTTCACAACCTTTTTTTCAGTTAACCACTTGCCGACCAGCCGCCGCAGTTATACTGCGACAGGCTGGCTCGGCTGCGCTAACTCGTACACGGCGATTTGTGGGCCTGTGCGCTCCCATTGGCCAGCGAGGGGAGCCAATCAGCGGGTCTGGCGGACTCCATGTCTGCCGGCCGCCCGCAAACGTTCCCCGCAGTGACAGAGTGGAGTTCTGCCTGTGTAAACAAGGCAGATCTCTGTTCTGTCAGGGGAGATCACACAGATCCTGTCTTTCTGCTCTGCAGGAAGATGTATCTATGTGTTGTCCCAGGGAGCCCATACAGTTATACAGCAAGATGTCTGTTGAAAAAGGAGCGTGACTTGCCAGTACATCGCAAGTGCGCACACTCACGAAACGCGTCCCATACATATGCCGTCATCTCCTGCAGTCTGGCTCTCTATACGTCTCACGCCTCGCTCTGAGTTCTCCAGGATTATTGTCCCCGGAAGCCGGCTCCTCACATCTGCCTAGTGACACTCCTGAACCCACACCACAGAGCCAGAAGAACCCGATGACCTACTGCTGAGACCGTCATTTTGACATAATCGTATCTATCCTGTTACGCTTTTTCCTTATCTTCAAAATGTGAGTTTATTCATTGTATCTACCATTAAAGTCTGTGTTAAAACTACTGCGCTCAGAGGCGCCTTCTCTCCTTATTTTTCAGCCCATACAGTTAGAACACACACAGTGAGGGAACACGATTAACCCTTTAATCTCCCCTGATGTTAATCCCTTCCCTGCCAGTGTTATTAGTACGGTAACGGTACATATTTTTAGCTCTGATTACTGTAATGATCGTGTCCCTGGTTCCCAAAAAAGTGTCAATGTCAGTTAGGTGTCTGATCTGTCCGCCGCAATGTCGCAGTCCCGCTAAAAATCACTGATCACCGCCATTACTAGTAAAAAGGAAATGACTAATAAAAATGCCATTAATCTATCCCCTATTTTGTAGACCCAGTAACTTTTGCGCAAACCAATCAATATACGCTTATTGCTATTTTCTCACCTCACCTTCCAGGACGGCAACACTGAGAGATGATAGGCTCCACCCAACAGGAAACACAATCAAATAACAACTGTTTACAAGGCCCCACCTTACCCTTCGTCCCTCAGTATTGATTGTGTTTCTCCCACAGCGAAACGTTTGTTGTTTTTCTCTGACCAGAAGACCAGAAAACAGTTGGATGGTACCCCTGTGAGCCAGGTATAGGAATGCCGGTGAAGGCTGCACTTACCTGCCGCCTCTGAGCTCCTCACAGGTCGCCCCAATTAACGGCATTTATGCAGGCGGTTTGGGCATTTCAATCCCCCGCTGTTGCACGCCGCTCAGCAGCTCGGGTCTCCTCCCTGGTCTTCCCCTGATACAGCGGCGCCATTTTGCCAGAGTCTGATATATCAAACAACAAGGGAAGACTCGGCGCGCTCCAAGCCTTACTCTCAGGCAGAATTTCCGGTCACAGCAGGAAGAGGTGGAGTAACCTTCAACATGACCCAGGAAGTGGGTTAAAAGCATGGAAAAGACGCCGGACCCGCGTGGCTGCAAAAACTGGGGCATTCCTGTGCATAGCAGGACCCGTGAGCTGTGAAGAGCTAACAGGTTGTCTGAGCCCACCTCATGGATAAGGAGGATGGAAAGATAGCACAGGTGGCTGCAGGCAAAAGCAACACGGCACCGGGTAAGTGCCGTTTTCCTTCCATTTGGGGATTGTTTGTTACCTGTATAGATGAGGTCCCTGGTAACTCCCCATGTTTTTTTTCCTTTGGGGAAAGAAGGGGCCTGCAGCCATGTTATAGGGGACAGCAAGAGTGACTATAGGTAGTTTCCTCTTTTCTTGCAGATTCCCCCAGTGGAACACAGGAGGTCTCTGATAAACCACCTTCCTCATCCGCTAACACCAGTGCCAGTAAAAAGTGCGGGAATTGCGGGGAAAGATTGTCAAAATCCCACTCCAAACCTTTTTGTTATGGATGTATTAAAAAACTCAGGCCTCAGATCTAATAAAAAAAAAGATTTTCTCAAATCTATGCAAGAGGAAATGTTGGCTACTATACAATCTTTCCGCACCTCTACGCAGAAACCCTTAGCGCTAGGTGCAGAGGAACCCACCCCTAAAGAGGGCCCCTCATCGCAGGAAAGTCTACTGTCCAAGCCAGGATCAAGTACCTCCTTTTCCTTCTCCCAAGGGATCCCCCCGGCTCAGCCTAGGAAAGAGGATGAGATAGAGGAAGTAGAAAGCCAGGCAAAGTCTGAGATCTCTTCCAATGAGGAGGTCGGCTTAGGTCCAGACAGTGATGTAGAGGACATCAAGCTTAGTCGTCACATTTTTAGTCTAGAAGACTTGGATGGACTTCTCCAGGCTATCTAAGAAATCCCTGAACCAGCAAAGGAAACCTCCGCACAGGATAAGATGTACAGGGGCCTGGTTAGAAACCAAGCTAAGGTATTTCCGCTACACCAATCCCTAAAATACATGGTTCTCCAGGAGTGGATAATGCCTGAAAAGGGTTTTGTCACCCCTAAAACCTGGAAAAGAAGGTTCCCTTTTAAGGAGGAGGAAGCGAAATACTTTTTTAAAGTCCCACGATTTGACACTGCCCTCTCCCAAGGGACAAAAAAGTCTGATCTCTCCTTTGAGGACTTGGGGAACATTTGGGACGCAATGGACCGAAAGTCTGAGTCTCTACTTAAAAAGGCCTGGGAAGCGAATTCCTCGGCAATGGCCCCTGCATTAGCAGCAACCTGTGTTGCCAGAAATGCAGACTTCTGGATAGAGAGGCTTAGTAGACACTTCTCCCAAGGGAATAAATCTCAGGACATTAGATTCCCCGTCAGTGATAGGGAAGGCCGTCGCATTTCTGGCTGACGCAGCCGTGGACTCTGCAAAAGCAGCTGCACTGATTAACTCGGCCAGGAGGGCCATTTGGGTTAAAGCCTGGGAAGGGGACCTCACTTCTAAGACAAAATTGTGTGGCTTACCCTTCAAAGGATCCTTGTTGTTTGGCTCAGGCCTTGATGATGCCTTGTCTAGATCCTCTGAAAAAGGGAAAAAGTTTCCTGCCAAAACGGTAAAGGTACAGTAAATTTTTTCGAGGCCCTTTTGAGACAAAACCAACAAAGGTCCAAAAAGGAACCCAGCAGAAAGTGGGTTTATAGTGGGCTTATGTTTTTTATTTTTTTAAATTGTCAGTCTTTTTTTGCTGTGCAAAAAAAAAAAACGCAGATACCACCAAATAAAAGCTCAATTTGTGGGAAAAAAGGAAGTCAACTTTATTTGGGTACAACGTCACACGATCGCGCAATTGTCAGATAAAGTGACACAGTGCCGTATTGCAAAAATTGGCCTGGTCATTAAGGGGGTAAATCCTTCCGGGGCTGAAGTAGTTTGCAATTCCGCATAATCTCGAGACATCCCAATCTTAAATGTAAAAAACTAAATTTTAGTAGTTTTACATAATGCAGCAACACCCATATGCGTAGGACACCCCACATTAGCGGTGATTTATTCTTCCAAAGCAAACACCTTTGCACACTGATACTGACTAGTATTCCAGTGTTTCCCCTCTCTCTGTTTCTCTCCCTTTACTCAGCTAATGTGACCCCAGAGCTGATGGTGAGGGGGAGGGGCAAACAAGGATGCTGTGCAGGTGCCCATTCTCCTATTTATTAAGCTAAGATCAAGTGTAGTATCTGTTCTTATCAGTTGTTAGGGAAAGAACCCTGACCCCCCTTGCCAGTCTGGGGGGTCAGTTAGTACTTCCCTGATGTAATTAGGTGTGGCGGTGGGAGGGCTTTTTTGCTCTTGTGTTGATTGTGGCCCTGTGAAGAAGACTTATCCTCAGTTGTAGGTGTAGCGATACCCCCAGTTAAAGGGGTTGTAAAGGTACATGTTTTATTACCTTAATGCATCCTATGCATTAAGGTGAAAAAACATTCGACAATGCTGCCCCCCCCCCCCCCCGAGCCCCCGTTTTACTTACCTGGCCCCTCGAAAGTCCCGCGCTCGCTCCCGTCATCCTCCGAGTTCCTGAGCCTGGCCGTTGATTGGCTACACTGGATGGATTGAAAGCAGCGCAGCCATTGGCTGGCGCTGCTGTCAATCACATCCAATGACGCGGCACGCCAGGGGGCGGGGCCGAGTGATACAGTCGGCGGCTATGGCCGCCGCTGTATCACGGGAGCGCGCCCGCAGTAACTCCACACCATGCAAGCTCGCTCGCATTATGGTGTGGAGTCCTTGCGGGGAGGAGCTGAAACAGCCACCGAGGGACCCCAGAAGACCAGGATCGGGGGCACTGTGTGCAAAACGAGCTGCACAGTGGAGGTAAGTATAACATGTTTGTTGTTTAAAAAAAAAAAAAAAATGGGAACCTTTTAGTGTTCCTTTTAAGAGGGCTGCCTGTATGATTTTGGGCCCTGTAGTGCACCGCTGTCAACCCCTGGCAATCGGCTCTAACCTCCCTTGGCACAGTTAGTAGGGGTGAATAGGACTGAGAGGCCTGTAACTCACAGCGGCACAATCCTATGACAAGAACACACAGCAATATATTAAAACTTCCTTTAACTGTCTCTTCTGTAAAGTAAAGGACACAGACACCAATATACTTAACCCTTGTATATTTACTTAGACTAGTGTGTAAGCAATAAAACAGGAATGTACATGTCATGTGCAGAGCCCTGCAATAAACAGTGTTTAAATGAGCAGACAAGTATATAATGCTACACAACTCTAAAGCCCTGTACACACGATCAGTTTGACTGATGAAAACCGTCCGATGGATTGTTTTCATCAGACAAACCGATCGTGTATGGGACCCATCAGTCTTTTTTCCATCGGTTTTAAAAAATAGAACATGTTTTAAAATTATCTGATGGATAAAAAACCGATGGCAATTTCCGATGGTCTGTGGGGAAATCCATCAGATAAAAAACCCAAGCATGCTCAGAATCAAGTCGACACATGCTCAGTAGCATTGAATTTCATTTTTCTCAGCTCATCTGAGTGTTTTTCGTCACCACGTTTGGAACGGTCGGTTTTTTGACTGATGGTGTGTAGGCAAGACTGATGGAAAACAGTTTCATCGGATTTCTGGTGGACAAATCCATCAGACGAAAATCCATAGGATATCGGATCGTGTGTACAGGGCTTAACAGTCCCCTTTGCAGCTATTTCCCCTCGTGGACAAAATGGCGCCAGGAAACTCTACTCTACACAGTCAGGCCTGACTGAACTAAGTGGAAGTTCTGTAGGGAAAATCTTCACCAGCAACAGTGGTGCAATTGAAGAATAGAATTTGTAATCCACCAATGTAACAGGGTTACTGTGTCTGTCTATGAGCAGGTGCTCTCTCACATAACCAGACCAGTCCGCGTCCGTTTCTTCCGCTGCTGTGTCTAAGTACACAGATCCCTCGACATCCAGGTCTTCGGTCCTCCTGGCAATGGTGTAGTAACAAAGGAGAGACGTCCCTCAGGTTCCTCGGTGCGAGCGGAAGGCTCTTTGGAGAAAGGCCCAGGCTTTGGGCCTAAAGTCACAGGAGATCAAGCAGTAGTTCAACCTGTTGGGCGGGCGGTGTTCAAAGAGAAAGACTGGGCTCTGCCTCTCCGTTATAAAGTCCACCCCAGCAGTCCTTGCACGGGGCAATGCACCCTGGGTGCCTTAAAGTGTACTGGGTAATGTAGTCTCTGAGAGATAAAAGGGCAATACCCCGCTACACAGGCAAGGCTCTCCCTAAGTTCTGATGCCTTCCTGGTAGGGATGGGGCTACATTGGTCTGGCCAAGGGAAGCCCTTTGTAAATATGCCCCTGGAGTGGCAGTCCAGGGGTGCCATAATTCTCTCCGTGTCTGGGGTACACTTTGAGTTTATTGGCACCTTGGTCACTGCACCATCACACCTTTTTCGCACCTGCCTCTAGGGCCAGGCCTTTTGGCTGGGACCAGAGGAATTTTTGACTGGTATTGCACCATGGCACTTTAGCACTTATTCCTTTTAATTTCTCCCTTTTTTATTTGTGGTTGACACGTTTATCACTTTTGCATGGTATACTTTCTCAAAGCACAATTATTAGGGTGTAGGTCCATGGGCCAGCCCTGATAGTCTTGGGAGGGGGTGGACATGGCCTTCTGGCTTGGTTCGCCCTCTCTCATGGGGTCTCCCTTCGGGGAAGCCCCACCTAGTACTTGGGGTTGATCTGTTTCAGCAGACCTCCCAGAGAACGGGGTCTGGTTTCGGCTAGGTGAGCCAGTGAGTTACCTCAGTCCCTGTCAGGAACCTTGCGCCCCGGGGGGATCAGGATAAGGGTCATTCCTCTTTGAAGGAGGTCCATGTGTACACTCTGTTCACTTTTTTGTGTTCTCACTTTTGTGTGTGCAGTTTGTTTTTTGCTCCGGGTGTTAGTCTGAATGTGTTTCACACACACACACACACCACGGGCAAAAAAAATAAAAAATTATGATGTCATTTGGTTGTTAGGACACTGGTGGCTAGAAGGTTGTAATGGTGCACAATGAAAACCTGTGGCTTTATGTAACTAATGCCCTGTACACAGGGCCGATCCGCCCTATACGCTTGCTACGCAAGCTGCGTAGGGCCCCGAGTAATTACTAGGGGCCCCCGAATCTTCACCGCCGCTAGAGGTCTCCCCGTGTAAGGGGGACTCCGCTGGGAAGGCCTGGTGTAAGATGGGACTCTGCTGGGAAGGCCTGATGTAAGGGGGACTCCGCTGGGAAGGCCTAGTGTAAGGGGGGACTCCACTGGGAAGGCCTGATGTAAGGGGGGACTCCACTGGGAAGGCCTGGTGAAAGGGGGACTCCACTGGGAATGCCTGGTGTAAGGAGGGACTCCGCTGGGAAGGCCTGGTGTAAGGGGGGCCTCCGCTGGTAAGGCCTGATGTAAGGAGGGACTCCGCTGGTAAGGCCTGATGTAAGGAGGGACTCCGCTGGTAAGGCCTGATGTAAGGAGGGACTCCGCTGGTAAGGCCTGATGTAAGGAGGGACTCCGCTGGTAAGGCCTGATGTAAGGAGGGACTCCGCTGGTAAGGCCTGATGTAAGGAGGGACTCCGCTGGGAAGGCCTGATGTAAGGAGGGACTCCGCTGGGAAGGCCTGATGTAAGGGGGGACTCCGCTGGGAAGGCCTGATGTAAGGAGGGACTCCGCTGGGACGGCCTAGTGTAAGGAGGGACTCCGCTGGTAAGGCCTGATGTAAGGGGGGACTCCGCTGGGAATGCCTGGTGTAAGGGGGGACTCCGCTGGGAAGGCCTGGTGTAAGGGGGACTCCGCTGGGAAGGCCTGGTGTAAGGGGAGACTCCGCTGGGAATGCCTGGTGTAAGGAGGGACTCTAATGGGAATGCCTGATATAAGGAGGGACTCCTCTGGGAATGCCTGGTATAAGCAGGGACTCCGCTAGGAATGCCTGGTGTAAGGAGGGACTCTACTGGGAATGCCTGGTGTAAGGAGGGACTCTACTGGGAATGCCTGGTGTAAGGGGGACTCCGCTGGGAAGGCCTGGTGTAAGGGGGACTCCGCTGGGAAGGCCTGGTGTAAGGGGGGACTCCGCTGGGAAGGCCTGGTGTAAGGGGGGACTCCGCTGGGAAGGCCTGGTGTAAGGGGAGACTCCGCTGGGAATGCCTGGTGTAAGGAGGGACTCTAATGGGAATGCCTGATATAAGGAGGGACTCCTCTGGGAATGCCTGGTGTAAGGAGGGACTCTACTGGGAATGCCTGGTGTAAGGAGGGACTCTACTGGGAATGCCTGGTGTAAGGAGGGACTCTACTGGGAATGCCTGGTGTAAGGGGGACTCCGCTGGGAAGGCCTGGTGTAAGGGGAGACTCCGCTGGGAATGCCTGGTGTAAGGGGGACTCCGCTGGGAATGCCTGGTGTAAGGGGGGCCTCCGCTGGGAAGGCCTGGTGTAAGAGGGGCCTCCGCTGGGAAGGCCTGGTGTAAGGGGGGCCTCCGCTGGGAAGGCCTGGTGTAAGGGGGACTCTGCTGGAAAGGCCTGGTGTAAGGGGGGGACTCCGCTGGGAAGGCTTGATGTAAGGGGGGACTCCGCTGGGAAGGCCTGATGTAAGGGGGGACTCCGCTGGGAAGGCCTGATGTAAGGGGGGACTCCGCTGGGAAGGCCTAGTGTAAGGGGGGACTCAGCTAGGAAGGCCTGATGTAAGGGGGGACTCCGCTGGGAAGGCCTGATGTAAGGGGGGACTCCGCTTGGAATGCCTGGTGTAAGGGGGGACTCCGCTTGGAATGCCTGGTGTAAGGGGGGACTCCGCTTGGAAGGCCTGATGTAAGGGGGGACTCCGCTGGGAATGCCTGGTGTAAGGAGGGACTCCGCTTGGAATGCCTGGTGTAAGGGGGGACTCTGCTGGGAATGCCTGGTGTAAGGAGGGACTCTAATGGGAATGCCTGATATAAGGAGGGACTCCTCTGGGAATGCCTGGTATAAGCAGGGACTCCGCTAGGAATGCCTGGTGTAAGGAGGGACTCTACTGGGAATGCCTGGTGTAAGGAGGGACTCTACTGGGAATGCCTGGTGTAAGGGGGACTCCGCTGGGAATGCCTGGTGTAAGGAGGGACTCAGGGCTTCCACTGATTCAGCATTATGGTGAGTTGAATAATTTCATTCTATATTACAATGTAATAATAGAAATAATGCGCTTCAGTCATCCTGACACCATAACAACCATGGTGCCGGGATGATTGAAGCGCTAACACCAGGTGTTTGGAGTATCTTTATCTGCTGATTTGTTAAATATTCTGGAATACACATATTTCTATTGTGGTGTAGGATCTGGGCCTGCTGTCCCTCCACCCCTCTTTCTTTCTTTCACTCTTTCTTTCTTTCTTTCTTTCTTTCTTTCTTTCTCTCTCTCCTTCTCTCTCTCCCTCTTTCTTTCTCTTTCTCCCTCCATCCCTCATTCATCTCAGACTCTAACAACACCCCCTCTAAACCACGCCCATGTAAGCCACGCCCACTATTCCGCGTAAACCACACCCATTTTTTGCCACCGTAGAGGGCCCCTTAGCAGAATTTTGCTTAGGGCCCCAGGGAGGTCAGGATCGGCACTGCCTGTACACACGATCGGATTCCCATCTTGCCTACACACCATCAGACAAAATTCCGACCGTCCCAAACGCTGTGACGTAGAACACGTACGACGGCACTATAAATGGGAAGTTCAAATCCAATGGCGCCACCCTTTGGGCTGCTTTTGCTGATATCGTGTTACGGCGTGTTAGTAAAAGTTTGGTGTTAGCCGATTCGCGCTTTTCAGTCTCTGTGCTTTTCGCTCCGTTACAGCGTGACGAATGTGCTATCTCCATTATGAACGCTAGTTTTACCAGAACGAGCGCTCCCGTCTTGTAATTTAGTCTGAGCATGCGTGGATTTTTCTCCGATGGAGTTCCACGCAGACGATCGGAATTTCCAATTGTTTTTTTTTTTCCATTGGAAAAATTTAAAAACATGTTCTATTTTTTAACACTGATGGAAAAAAGTCCAATGGGGCCCACACACGATCGTTTTTTCCAATGAAAAAAGTCCATCAGACTTTTTTCATCGGAAAAACCGACCGTGTGTACAGGGCATAATAGGCAGGTTTCATCCATCTGCTGGCTTGTATTAAATTTTTGGGCAGTTTCTAGGCATTTTGCCAAGGCACCCCTGACGACATCTGAATGCACCCGAGGGTGCCTAGGCACCCTGGTTGAAGAAAAGGCTGATCTAGCCCCTTTCCTCCCCACCTTGACTGTCTCTGGCCCGCCCCTTTCATTCATGGGGGATCAGGGAGGAACCATTGAAGGCAAAATAGAAGCACAGCTTTAATGCCAGCTACTCTTTAACAAAAGCATATTCGTTAGCAAGGAAGCTTGTTTAAATCATTTAAATGACCTCCCAGGCCTGCACATTAAGGGAATAGAATGGGCAAGGAGCTGTTAACTCTGAATTATTGTGTAGGAAAGCTTTGCGGAGCGTTGCCGCTCTTTGCAGGATAAACAGAAACTTGGAAACCTCTAAGCCGTAATTTGCTCCTCAGAGGACCTAATTAACATTTATAATGCATGAAGGCAAATTATAACGTGTTTTCTTTATCAGACTAAACACGACATTGAGCTTTAGAGCTGGGAATGGCAATGTCTATATCGTACACCTCTTGTTAAAGACGCAGTTCTACGAGAGGCCAGTCCCTGCTGCAGTTGTGGTTTGTTTAAAGATGAACTCCGGGCACAAAAAAACTCCCATTTATGCACTCACCTGTTCAATTGCTCGGAAACACAAATTGCTAATCGGCCAATCACATGGCAGCAACTCAATGCATTTAGGCATCTAGATGTGGTGAAGACAACTTGCTGAAGTTCCAACCCAGCATCAGAATGGGAAAGAAAGAAGATTTAAGTGACTTTGAACGTGGCAGGGTTGTTGGTTTCAGACAGGCTGGTCTGAGTATTTCTAGGAGTCTTCCAGGACAGCCTGGTTCCCACCCCATCCCGGGTCTTTTTATCTGGTACAGTGGGTGTGTACTATTATATTGCCAGTGTGTTGTGTCTTTCAGTGCCTTTCTGGGGGTTCTTGAGGAGAATGAAGGGGGAGCCCTGGAGGAACACCTTTTAAGGTCTTGGGTGAACAGGTTTCCTGTCCCGGGGGGAGGAGCCCTATGTTGGAAGACTCCTAAAACGAGTTACCGGTAAGTCTAACTCCGTGTTTTTTTTTTTTTTTTGTTTGTTTTTTATCTTTTGCTTTTAAGGGTAAAGGAGAGATTTGGAGTATTTTTGATCCCAGATCTCTCCATAAAGATATATGCAAATTTAGGGATCGCTATACCAAATTTAAGGGTAATTCGAGTGGTAGTTGGCTCGAATCTTTCAATTTGCTGGACTCTGCCTTGCTGCTGTTTTGCCTGGTGTGCAGTTCCCCTTTGAGGTATGGGTGGCACTGTCACTTGTACTCGGGGTTGAACCACAGGTAATGGGGCAGTGATTTGGTGTCCTCTCTCGGCAGCCGTACAGTGGGTGTAGGCAACCTGCTGTGCATGCCGGGGGAGGATACATAAGGGGCAGCCGCCGCCTGGGTGGGGGTTTTTTTTTTTGGTTCCAGAGTCGGAGTCCTGGTGCGTGGCACGTGGCCCTCCAGGCCATGGGGCCACGTGCACTTCAGTCCCAGGCACCTTTAGTCCTGGGACTGCAACTTCAGCCCTGGGCCCAGCACCTTTAGCTGGAGCCCACTTAGGGAGGAGGAATCCCAGGGTGCCGCCTTGCGAGGGGACCCGTTTCTGGAAGAGGAGGCTGGGGGAGGACCGTTCCGAAGGACTGGTGAGAGATCACAGTGAAGGAAGGGGCCCAGTAACTCTCTGGAGGGATGTCATCCATCTGAAAACAGGGATCTGAACAACAGGACCAGTAGGAGGTTTGGGACACTATAGATCCTGTGGCAGAGGATCTCCTGAACGCATCCATTAGGGAATCTAATAGACTGTTCGAGTTACACGCCGGCTGCTAGTGCCTTCGGGTGAGCTATACCCACTCGGGATCGAGTGACGAAGAAACAAGAGTGCCTGAATGGATCTGTCTTCCTACACCTTTCTCTCTTCTCCTCATTTTATGGATGTTCGTGCATAAAGAAATAAACTCTATGTTGGAGTTGATGCTGGTGTGGACCTTGGAGTTACTTGGGGTATAGAGACTTTTGTTCTTACATTCTAAGGACGGAGGCGAACACCTTCAGGGAGTCCGCTGCAAAGACCCGTAAGTAAAAATAAGTGTGCTTAACCTCTGCAACATTCTAAGGACGGAGGCGAACACCTTCAGGGAGTCCGCTGCAAAGACCCGTAAGTAAAAATAAGTGTGCTTAACCTCTGCAACATTCTAAGGACGGAGGCGAACACCTTCAGGGAGTCCGCTGCAAAGACCCGTAAGTAAAAATAAGTGTGCTTAACCTCTGCAAGGGATCGAGTGACGAAGAAACAAGAGTGCCTGAATGGATCTGTCTTCCTACACCTTTCTCTCTTCTCCTCATTTTATGGATGTTCGTGCATAAAGAAATAAACTCTATGTTGGAGTTGATGCTGGTGTGGACCTTGGAGTTACTTGGGGTATAGAGACTTTTGTTCTTACATTCTAAGGACGGAGGCGAACACCTTCAGGGAGTCCGCTGCAAAGACCCGTAAGTAAAAATAAGTGTGCTTAACCTCTGCAACCCAGGGGGTACGGGCATGGTAGAGACCGGGTGCCTTCTTTTCCTGTGAGCGAGCCAAAGAGGAGAAGGAGGGCCGGCGTGGTACTACAAATACAATAGGTTGAATAACAATATGCAGTACAGTGATAGCTTCAGCATACAATAAGACATACAATAGGGCTTAAAAAGGAGCGCGCCTGTCATCGCCATCGGCAGAGCGCAAGCTCAGAAACGCGTTGCAATATATCCAGAGACTTCAGAAGCCGCTTCGGTCCACGTGCGTTCCAGCCCCTCTTCCTGTTCCAGCCTAATACATCCAGCTGACGATCGGTGCCCACAGGAGATAAGGCTACCGAACCACCACTGCTACCCAGCCAGCGCAGAGACTCGCCTCACAGGACTCCACGATGTGCTTCACTTCACTTACCTAGATGTAAGTGCTTTTATGCCTTGTTTTATTAAATGTCATACAGTTTACTTCAGCGGCGCTTCTATCTTTGTTTTACTCTCCATAAAAAAATCCTGTCATCCTTTATTTCTATTACAAGGAAAAAAAGGGATTTTTATAACAGCTTACCTGTAAAATCCTTTTCTTGGAGTACATCACGGGACACAGAGCGACTTAGTCATTACTAATGGGTTATATAGATTACCTTCAGGTGTTGGCACTGGCCAATTCCAAACCGGAAGTACCCTCCCCTATATAAGCCCCTCCCATCCGGGAGCACCTCAGTTTTGTAGCCAAGCAATAAGTGTCCCAAAAAGAGGGGTGGGAGCTCTGTGTCCCGTGATGTACTCCAAGAAAAGGATTTTACAGGTAAGCTGTTATAAAAATCCCTTTTTCTTTTTCGTACATCACGGGACACAGAGCGACTTAGTCATTACTAATGGGACGTCCCAAAGCAATGCCAAATGAGGGGAGGGATACATAAGCTGGGCGCCATCCGGCATGAGGATCTTTTGCGGCCTGCAACACACTGCGCCCAAAGGCGACATCCTCCCGACTTCTAACGTCTACCTGGTAGAATCTAGTAAACGTGTGTACCGAAGACCATGTTGCGGCCTTACATACTTGAGCCAGGGAGGCCTGGTGATGCACTGCCCATGAAGTTCCAACTGCTCTTGTGGAGTGCGCCCTAACTTTGAACGGAGGCGGTCTCTTTTTCAAGCCATAGGCTTGTATTATGACCTGTCGAATCCACTTGGCTAAAGTGGATTTTGATGCTGCCTGACCCTTTTTAGGGCCTTCCGGCAGAATAAACAAAGTATCCGTTCTGCGAATCTGAGCAGTGGCTTTTAGATAAGCTTTAACTGCTCTTACTACATCCAAGGAATGTAATAATTTTTCCTCTACCGAGCTAGGTTTGGGGAAAAAAGAAGGAAGAACCACATCTTGGTTCAAATGAAACCTTGATACCACCTTAGGAAGAAAGGCTGGATGAGGACGTAATACTACTCTGTCCTTATGGACAACCAGATATGGCTCCTTACAGGACAAGGCGGCTAATTCCGATACTCTTTTAGCCGAACAAACGGCTACTAAGAAAATCAATTTCCTGGTGAGAAGAACCAAGGAAATGTGTTGCAATGGTTCAAACGGTTGTTTCTGTAGAACTGACAGAACCAGGTTTAAGTCCCAAGGACATATGGGAATACTAACCGGAGGGCTAATACGCATCACTCCTTGTATGAAAGCTTTGACTAGTGAATGCGAAGCCAAGGGCCTTTGAAAAAATATTGACAAGGCCGAAATCTGACCCTTGATAGTACTCAAGGCCAGCTTCCTATCTACAGCCCACTGTAGGAAGTCCAAAATCCTCCCTATCACGTACTTACGTGGATGCCATTTCTTGGCCTCACACCACGTAATGTACGCTTTCCAGATCCTATAATAGATCTGCCTGGATACCGGCTTCCTGGCATTGATCATGGTAGATACCACAGAATTAGAGAGCCCCCTCTTTTTCAGAATGTGGGCTTCAATAGCCAGGCCGTCAAACATAGGGCTGGTAAGGGAGGATGGTATATCGGTCCCTGCGACAGCAGGTCCGGACGATGTGGGAGGGTCCAAGGATTCCTCACTGACATTTTTACAATCTCTGCGTACCATGCCCTTCGGGGCCACGCTGGAGCCACCAGAATCACTGGTTTCTTTTCTACCCTGATTCTGCGGAGTAATCGCGGTAACAATTGTGGCGGTGGGAATGCATATATCAGCTTGAACTGATCCCAAGGGAACACTAGGGCATCCGAGCCGCAAGCTAGGGGATCCTTTGTGCGAGACACAAATCTGTCCACCTTTGCGTTGAATCTGGATGCTAGCAGATCTACATCCGGTGTTCCCCACCGCTGGCATATTGCCTGGAAAACCTCGGGGTGAAGAGACCATTCCCCCGGGCATAATTGTTGGCGACTTAAAAAGTCCGCTCTCCAATTTTCCACTCCTGGGATGAAAACCGCGGATATGGCTGGGACATATTTTTCTGCCCACTCCAGAATGCAATTTGCTTCCCTCTGGGCTGCACGACTCCTGGTGCCACCCTGGTGATTGATATATGCCTTAGCTGTGGCATTGTCTGATTGAATTCTGACAGGGGACCCTTGGAGTTTGGATGTCCATGCTACTAGGGCATACCGGGCTGCTCGTATCTCTAAGAGATTGATGGGCAGGGCCTTTTCTGCTTCTGACCACTTGCCCTGGAGAGACCATTGCTCCAGTACTGCCCCCCAGCCTATGAGGCTGGCATCTGTAGTGACTACCTTCCAAGAAACCGGACTGAAGGGTTTCCCTTTTTCCAGATTCTGGGGCACCAACCACCAATGGAGGCTCTTGCGAACGGAAGGGGACAGGGACATTGGTAAGTCTAAAGCCTGAACTTTTTTGTTCCAGGCTGACAGTATGGCCCTTTGCAAATTCCTTGAATGGAATTGACCGTAGGGTACCGCTTCGAATGAAGCCACCATTTTTCCCAGCAGCCTCATGCAGAGGCGTATGGATGGTTTTCTTTTTGTACCCACTAAGTGGGTCAAATCTTTTAAAGACGACACCTTCTCTGGAGGTAAGAAAATCTTTCTCTGATTTGAATCCAGCCTTAGCCCTAAGTATTCCAGACTTTTGACTGGTCTTAGAGCTGACTTGTCCCGGTTGATAATCCAACCGTGATATTCCAGATACTTGATTGTCTTGTGAATAGCTACTTCCAGCTTTTCCACTGAGTGGTCTATTAGTAGCAGGTCGTCTAGATATGCCATTATCGTTACACCCTGTGTTCTTAGATTGGCCAATAATGGGGCCAGAATTTTTGTGAACACTCGTGGTGCTGTGGCCAGACCGAAAGGTAAGGCTCTGAACTGAAAATGGCGCCCTTCTACTGCAAAGCGTAGAAATTTCTGGTGGGCCGGAAAGATGGGAATATGCAGATAAGCATCCTTTATGTCGATCGAGGCTAACCATTCCTGCCCTTGTAGGGCGGTGGCCACCGATCGGATCGACTCCATCCGAAAAGTCCTGATATTTAGGAACTTGTTTAGCCCTTTTAGATTTAATATGGGCCTCACGTCCCCATTTGGTTTGGGGACTGTGAAAAGGTTCGAGTAAAACCCGAATCCGCTTTCTTCCAGGGGAACCTTCATGATTACACCTTGGAGCAATAGTTGTTCTAGTGCCAGAAGGAGGGATCCTCTCTTCTGGGGATCTCTTGGCACGTTTGACCTCATAAATTGGGCAGGAGGAGTGCCTTTTAACTCCAGCTTGTATCCCAGACTTACTGCGGAGAGCACCCATCTGTCTCTGATGGTGTCCCGCCAGGTCTCTGTGAACAACTGAAGTCTTCCCCCCACCCGATTGAGTGGGGGCAACGCTTCATGCCTTGGGGGGAGGTTTTGTACCTCTCTTGATCCAGGGCTTCTTGTTACCCTGTGATTGTCCCTGATTTCTGCCCCCTGAATTTGACCGCGGAGGCCGTCGGAACTGCTTCACAGCCGATGTGCCCGGGACTGGAGAAGTAGGCCTCTTAAAAGAAGGACTTCTACCCTTGTTCTTAACCGGTAAGAGTGAACTTTTACCGGCAGAAATTTTCTGGATATATTTGTCCAGATCTTCTCCAAATAAGCGTTCTCCATGAAATGGGAAGCTAACCAGCAGTTTTTTACAGGGAGCTTCAGCAGACCAGTTTTTGAGCCACAGAAGCCTACGCATATGTACTATAGACAGCGTAAAGCGGGAGGCCTGTTGGATTGTATCCTTTATGGCGTCCACCGCAAAACACAAGGCTCTAGGCAGGTCAGCTAGGGCAAGAGCCTGCTGATCTGGTAAGTCCCTTAAGACTTGTTTCAACTGATCTTTCACTGCTTGGCAGACTCCAATCGCTGCTACCGCAGGTTGTGTCACCATGCTTGCTGTAGAGAAAGCAGATTTTAGTAAAGACTCCAATTTTTTATCTATTGGGTCTTTGAACATTGGAACATTATCTACTGGACATGTCAGTGATTTATTCACACAAGAGATGGCTGCGTCCACTGTAGGGACCCTCCATTTTTTTATGAACTTATCCTCCATGGGATAGATCACCGGAAATCTCTTGGGGGGAGCAAATATTTTATCAGGATGCTCCCAATCCTGGTAAATAAGCCCTTCTAATAAAGGGTGGATTGGGAAGGAACAGACAGCCTGGGGAGCTTTTAGCGACCCCAGCGAGGAAACCGTAGTGGATGGTGGTTCCGCCAGAGGCATTTTAAATGCTGATCGGACCATGTTAGTCAGAGACTGAACCCATAATCTTTCAGCCTGAGAGGCTGAGAAAGGTTCTTCCACTGTTGATTCCTCCATAACTGAATCAACCTCATCCTGATCCCCTTCAGGTAGGTCGATCTCTGTGTGGGGCTGTTCCTCCACTAACAGGCACTCTGAAGGAGGAGACGGAGATCGGACGCGCTTTTCCTGTGACAGGGAAGCAGCGATCAATGCTGTTAATCTCTCTTCCAATCCTCCCAGAGTTGAGGATAAAACCTCCTCTGTTATATATACAGGAGCAGGTGGACTGGGGACAGCCGCAGCACCAGGCATTCCTGCGGGGTTTCTACGGCTACTGACCTCTGAATTCTCAGGGGAGATTGGTGCAGTACAAGCATGCCCAATATCCTCAGAGCCCGATGGAGACCCCTTTTGGCTTCCTGGAAGACCTATTTCCGGAGCGTCTGGACGACATATCCTTTAAGCACAAAGCTGAGGTATTCCCGTCGTCATACACCAATTTTTGCTGGTAATAGTCTAACACAGTTGCTGCTATATACCAGCTGGTGTCCACTAAAGTGCCTTTCTATGGGGATGCCTGCATCAACCGCCTCTGTGTGCCACTGTTTGTTGCTAGCTCTGTTTGCATCCAGCTGACACTTGTACTGTGTCTTTATACAAGCTGGGACGCCTGCACATGCGCAGAAGCGCCGCGGCGCGCATCGAGCGTCATCCACCCGCCCCGCCCCTTTTTTTTTCATAGGAGGCGCGTGCACGCGCCCGCGCGCACGCCCGTGCGCCATTGGCGCCCTTTTCGAAATCAAACAGGGACTAGGAGCCAGGGCCCTTTTTGCCGGAGGGCCTGTGCGGTGGATGAGCGCAGCAACAGGGCAGAGGAAGTGGATTCCCACAGAGAAACTTACCAACTGCCTGGATCTTTTGACTTTAAGAAAACCAAAGATCCACATGACAAGAAAAATGGACTACAGCGGCCTCTAGTGGTTTAACACAGGTACCGCGGTCCCTTTTTTTTTTTTTTTTTTCTTGACTACTATTAAAATTTTACATTTTCAGTAGTTACAGGCAAACACAGATATTTAGCGGGAATACCGTTAGGTAACAGACAGAAAGACAAATTAGGCTTGGGGGTCCCCCAATAGAACCAAGTTCCTGGGGGCCCCCACTTACCTGATCCCCGCCGCAGGACTTTGTTTGGTCCACAGAAGTCCAAACTTCACCTATCACGGCAGGCATTGTAATTAAACCTTCAGGGACCGGGTTCCCAAGGATTCCACTCCCCTGGACCTGTATAGCACCCTGCACAGACAACATCTTGGTCGTGGGTATGACCAGAGCTCTGGATCCCAGGGTCCAGCCCTCCTAAGAGAGGCATTACAGGCAAAACCTTGCTCTTCTGCTGCAAGGCCCGGGTACCGACCGTTTAGCTATGAAGCTTTTTTGGTGGGATCCGGAACAGCTTACTAAAGCCCAAAAGAACCTGTACGCAAGCCCAGTGAAAACACATGTTACTCTTTGGCCAACACCTTAGACACTGGCAAAAAACTGAGGTGCTCCCGGATGGGAGGGGCTTATATAGGGGAGGGTACTTCCGGTTTGGAATTGGCCAGTGCCAACACCTGAAGGTAATCTATATAACCCATTAGTAATGACTAAGTCGCTCTGTGTCCCGTGATGTACGAAAAAGAAATAACAATACAAAGGACAGTGTAAAAAAAAGTAAAATAAAAAAAAAAGTAAAAAATTTAAAGGACCCTCATCCCTCCGTGCATACATATGTAATTGCAACACACATATGAGGTATCGCCGCAAACGTTCGATCAAGAGCAATAATTATGGCACTAAACCTCCTCTTTAACTCTAAACAGGTAACCTGTAAAAATGTTTAAAGCGTCGCCTATGGAGATAAAGTACTAAAGTTTGGCGCCATTCCACGAGTGTGTGCAATTTTAAAGCGTGACATAAAAAATTGCAATGACCGCCATTTTATTCCCTAGGGTCTCTGAGAATTTTAAGTACCGTAGTTTGTCGCCTTTCCACGAGCGTGCACATTTTCAAAGCGTGACATGTTGGGTATCTATTTACAAGGGGGTAACACAGTGGCGTATCTGGGGTATGCCAGCCATGGCAAGTGTCATGGGGGGGCGGCAAAAAGCCACCCCCGCACAAAAAAAAAGTTCACTCGTCCTTCACCCTTCCTCCAGCGGCCGCCTCCCGCACTAATGTAGCTCTCAGCTCCGCGGCCGTCCTGCAGAAGCACGGCGCCGGCACAGAATTGCTTCTTGGCCTGGGGAGGGGAGTAACAGGCGCCTCCATTACGGCCGATGATCCACGTAGGGGTAGGGTAACAGAGGTATTGAAATCTATAGCTGCTGTGCATATTCATAATTTATTTAATCCATATCGCGCACTATATTCGATGCCTGGCACACACGCACAATCAAACGTGTTAATGACTTTTTTTTTTAGGTTTTAAGTCATCATCATGTGCAATTGTGCAACAAGCTCATTGAACAGTCATGTACTGCAAACTTTGAAGTGCATGAACTTTCACTGAATGCGGACTGTTAAATGAGCAGGGGCGGACTGTCCGACTGACCCATCGGGCGCTGCCCAAGGGCCATGGGCCATTAAGAGGGGGGGGCCATAAGAGGCTCTGCAAGACAGCAATGCATACAGTCTAGCATGGGCAGCGGCTGTAATAGGACCTCTCACGGCGCACTGCTCCCCACGGCCCCTCCTTCCCTCCCATCCACCCCAGATGCTTGTACTGTACATTACATCACCCGGGACGGACAAGAAGAGAGGAGGGGCTGGCGGGGAGCAGCGTGCCATGAGAGGTCTTATTATTACAGGTGTAGCGCACCCCAGACTTTACCTGCTTTTCTTCTGCTTGGCTCCTCTGCAGGAAAGAATGAGGCACACCGCACTACAAGCCCGTACCCTCCTGAATAGGGAGGTTGAGCGGTGTTAGTTTCTCTGGCCTGCCTGCAGCCAGTGTTTAAAAACCTCCAGTGCTGACCTCGTTTCTGTGGTAGTCAGAAACAAGCCTTTAGTTCTCCCCAGTAAGCAACTGTCCACACCAACTGAAAGGTCCAACTCCTTATTTATTTTTCCTCAGCACAATAAACAGTCTCTTTGAGAGCAGACAGGTTGGGACAAGACACAGGTCAGATAAGGTGGGAGGAGGTCCAGGCACAAACTTGAATCAGGTTTTCTCCTGTTCTGATCAGCACGAACAGGCTTGGCGCACGGTCCCTGCCACAGACCATGAGGTTGGTCACTGCCACTGACCGGGTGGAAAAAAAGATGAAAGCCACTGCCACTGACCTTGTGTGCGTAGTTTCACTGCCACTGTGACATACAGAACACGCACTTCCTTCCTTTAGTAACTTAGCCCCTTTTTAAGACAAGAACCGTTACCAGAGGCCCCATCTGTCACCACGACTCTGCGCTGGGTCTTCAGAAAGGGTCACCTCCCTGGCCTCCTCAATCCTGGATACGGGTCCCCTCGCAAGGCAGATCCCTTGAAGTCTCGGTCCCTGGCGGATCCCAGCTGAAGGCTGCTGGGCTCCAGGCCTTTCTCCAAAGTACCTCACCCCAGACTGAAGGTGTCTGGGATGGAACAGCAGCTCCGTCTCCGGGCCTAGGGCACCCGGAGACCACCCAACCAGGCCCCCGGGCCTAGGGCACCCGGAGGCGACACACACGCACCCAGGCCTAAGGTGCCTGAGCGCGGAACCGACGACGACACTGGAAGATGGCCGCCCCCTTTTATATCCTCTCCCGACAGGCACAGCAGGTTCCCCGCCCCACCGTACTGCTGCCGACAGGGGACAAAAAAAAGCACAACCTTGTACTGCGGTTCAACCCGGGCCCATGGCAACAGCGCCACCTATAGGCCCCAAGGAACTACACACCAGTATGTAAAATGTGAGAAGAAACTGTGCTAAATTGCTGAAAATAAAAAAACGGATATCTCAGCGATATCTCGGTTTGTGGTTGGGAGCTGTGATTACAATGTAAACAACAATACAAGATAATAAATTGGAAAAAAGAAAAAATCGCGCTGACCCCTAACCATACACTAATAAGTGATGGTGTGAATTGATAATATATCATTTAATTTAAACAGTGTGACACAATCAATAAATGAAATTAATAAGGTGTGTAGCGGGTATGTACTTTCCCAGGTGTAATTTGAACTTGGCAGAGACATTAGTGATGTGTAATTCCCTGCAGCCCAGCAGGTGGCGCTGTCGCCCTGGGCTGGGTTTGAATCATTGCTGTGTGTCGTACCTCCTTTTTGTCCTCCCTCTGCAGCGGTATGGTGGGGCGGGGAACCCGCCGTGCTTGCTGGGAGAGGGTATAAAGGGGCTGGCCATCTTTGTCACGGGGTCGAGTCCCAGGCACCTTCAGCCTGTGGGTGGTGGTTCGTGTCGCTTCTCTAGGCGGGCCTAGGCCTAGAGGACAGCCGGAGGTCGTGTTCCACTCCAGGCACCTTTAGCCTGGGGTGAGGTACTCAGATGGAGGTCTGGAGCTCAGTGCCCAACACTGAGTTCCGCGAGGGAAGGAGGTCCTAGGGAACCCAGGGAGTGGGTACCCGAATCCGGAAGGCGTAATGGACCGGGGGGAGCTCCTCACTCGAAGACCCGGTGCAGCATATTGCCAGTGACAGGTGAGCCTCTCACCGGAGACCGCCTGGAAGGAAATCCCCCCTCGCTCGGAGACCGCAACCCACTTTCAGGGAGGAAAGTGGAGAACACATTGTGTCTGGGCCTACTCGCATCCACACCTCCTTGTCTGTTCTGTTTCTACCAAGGGTGTTCAACTGATTGTGTTCATTCGAGAAGAATAAAGGAGTGTTGGACTTTAATGGTGTGGGGCTCATTTCCTGACAGACATTGTTCAAGGTAACTCTCGGTGGAGGCTCCAGGTGCACAGCACTGACCCGAAGGTAAAAGAACTTTGCTTATACCGCACTGACACCTGTGGTGAAGGCTTGGCGTGGTGTCCCCGCTCCCTTCCCCTCTGAAGGTACCCCTAGACAAGAGACAGACGAGCTGAAGACAAAGAGGGGAGTGAGGAGGGCGCTACAGGTGTATAAAAATTATTTAACCAAAAAGTTAAGACACATCAATCATAAAACACAACAAGTGTATAGAGTGGTGTGACAAAATCATAAAGACACCCGTCCTTCTG
Organism: Rana muscosa; assembly: GCA_029206835.1. NCBI lineage: Eukaryota > Metazoa > Chordata > Amphibia > Anura > Ranidae > Rana > Rana muscosa. The sequence continues at coordinate 229,565,868 of CM055126.1, forward strand.
TGAAGCGTTCGAGGTGACGTCAGCTCGAACGCTTCACAGAAGGACGGGTGTCTGATGTATGTGCAGTGGCCGGCACACCAGACTATAAAAGGCATTACTAATACTGCATAATTGTAAGTGCAATACTTTTTATTACAATAAATATTTTAACGTTTAATGCACTATGTGGAGTGTGTGTTATCTCTTCCATATTGTATGCATTCATTGATGACTGTCGGAAGCTGGTGTCTCAAGAAACCAATGTGTTTGTGCTGATTTGCGGAGAGAGCTGCCTGATTTATGCATTCATTGATCCTCTGTCATGGGGGATCATGATTAGCTGGTAAGGAGGAATTCCTGCTGATTGGTGGTGGAACTTCACAACTTGTTTGGATGCAACTTTCACTTTTTGGAACTTTTGATTTGCACAGATGTAGCGACCTCACCCCATCTCTTTCTTCTAGGGGTATCACACACGACAGGGTGAGATGCGCTACGGCCCATGTCCTCCCCATAACTGTGAGTAAGGTGAAGGCCAGTACCAGATATTTCCTCGGGCCTATGTGTTTCTGTAAAGGATCAAGTCCTGCTGTGCAAACACTTCCCTTTGCTCCCATTAACCAGAGTTCCACACACCGATCACAGTCCAACTCTTGTTTTATTGCATATCTCACAATAAACAGTGCTTCAGTAGCCAACTGATTGCGACTTGATAACATATTGATATTAGTGATGAGCCGAACACCCCCGGGTTCGGTTCGCACCAGAACCCGCGAACGGACCGAAAGTTCGCACGAACTTTAGAACCCTATTAAATACAATGGATGCGAACGTTCGAAATCTAAAGTGCTAATTATAACGACTATTATGCATGTTCTTGTCCTAAAAAGGGTTTGGGAACCCGGGTTCTGCACCAGGGGACATGTATCAATGCAAAAAAGAAGTTTTAAAAACGGCAGTTTTTCTGGAGCAGTCATTTTAATGATGCATAAAGTGAAAAAAAAAAAGTCAAATATTCCTTTAAATATTGTACCTGGGGGGTGTCTAAAGTATGCCTGTGAAGTGCCACGTGTTTCCCGTGTTTAGAACTGTCCCTGCACAAAATTACATTTCTAAAGGAAAAAAAGCCATTTAAAACTGCTTGCGGCTTTAATGTAATGTCTGGTCCCGGTAATATGGATGAAAATCTTTAAGAAAAATGACATAGCTACCCCATCACACACCCCCCCCCCCCCCACCCCAGCCCATTACCAGCCCCTTTGGGTCTTGTATGGATATTAAGGGGAACCCCGCACACAAAATAAAAAAGGCCCTATATACTCTGAACAGCCGTATACAGGCGGTGCATACAAGACAGGGACTGTAGGTTTGTTCTTATGTAGAATCTGTTTGTAATTTTGAACAGGTACATTGTTTAAGTGTAGCTCCAGCCAAAAAATCTATTTTTAAGCTTTTTGGAAAACATAGGGAAGGGTTATCACCCCTGTAACATTTGTTTTGCTGTCTGTGCACCTGTTCAGAACAGTTCACCTCACTTTCCGTCCTAATGACAAATGTTTTTTGAAAATTTGTTTTTTTTATTGAAACCAGAATTGGTGATAAAGCATCAGTGGAGAGGAGACACTTTTTTTTTCCCATATTAACTCTTACAGGAGAGAATTTGCCTTCCTAGGGGTAGATTTCCTCTCACTTCCTGTTGTATCCTTCCGTTTGCAAGGAGGAGTCGTTTGTAAGTTGGATGTTTGAAAGTAGGGGCCTGCCGTATATACTCAGCTGAAATTTGCCCCTTACATGTTGGTGTTGCCACAACACTGTGAGCACTGTGAGCCCTCACAGTTACTCTTGGTGGGCGCATGAATGGGCCCTGCTGTGAATTATTAGATCAAGAATTGTAATTGCATGCCCCTGTTGAACAGGGGCTGAAAAATTGGGCCTTTGGTGGTGGTGGTGGTGGTGGTGGTGGTGGTGTTGACACAACACTGTAAGGCCTCACAGTTAGTCTTGGTGGTCGCAGGAATGGGCCCTGCTGTGAATTATTAGATCAAGAATTGTAATTACATGCCCCTGTTAAACAGGGGCATAAAAATTGGGCCTTAGGCACTGGTGCCACAACACTGCAACCCCTCACAGATACTGTACTTGGAGCACAGCAATGAGCCCTGTTGCAAAGTATTGCATCAAAAATTGTAATTACACGCCCCTGTTAAAGGGCTGAAAAATTGGGCCTTAGCCACTGGTGCTGGTGCCACGACACTGCAACCACTCCCAGATACTCTAGTTGGAGTGCAGGAATGAGCCCTGCTGCAAAGCATTGCATAAAAAATTGTTATAACACACCCCTGTTAAACAGGGGCTGAAAAATTGGGCCTTAGCCACTGGTGGCGGCACCCAGAAACAAAAATGTTCTTCCAAACTATCATCGTCAATCGGATCATTGAGGAGGAGGAGGATAGTCAGTCAACATAACAGGACAGTCTCTCAGCATCAGCATCAGTCTTGAAGGGATGTGACATTTGAAAATAAATTAGTCTGTTATATCAGCTTCAGGTGTTTGGTAGCTGGTGGTGATCCAAGACTGGTTCAACTTTATGAAGGTCAGTCGATCAACAGAGTCGGTGGACAGGCGCACCCTGTGATCCGTGACAAATCCTCCAGCAGCACTGAATGTGCGTTCTGAAAGAACGCTGGATGCAGGACAGGCCAGTAGCTCAATTGCATACTGTGCAAGCTCTGGCCAGTGATCCATCCTCAAGACCCAGTAAGTCAGAGGATTTTCGGTGGGGAAGGTGTCCAAGTCTGACCTTGCCCCTAGGTATTCCTGCACCATGTATATCAGACGCTGGAGATGGTTGCTGGAACCGATCATACCTTGGGGCTACGGACTAAAGAATTGTCTGAACGCTTCAGACGGCCACCTTCCCCACCGCTCCTTCTTTGACTGACCGAAGCCTCAGCAACTCGTTGTCCAGGACCAGGAGTTTGTAACCTCCCAGTCTCTGGGAACGCGTTGCACAGACCTTTCTGCAAGGCCTCCCGGAGTTGTCTCATCCTCTGCTCCCTCTGCGACGGTAAGATAAGGTCCGCAACCTTACCCTTGTACCGTGGATCAAGGAGAGTGGCCAGCCAGTAATGGTCCCTCTCCTTGATCCGAAGAATACGAGGATCCTTCCGCAGACTTTGCAGGATCAGGGAGGCCATGCAGCGTAGGTTAGCTGAGGCATTCGGTCCGGAGTCCTCTGGGTCACTAAGGACGACATGATCCGCAGCCACCTCCTCCCAGCCACGTACAAGTCCACTGGTTTCTTGAGACTGTAAATCATCCCTAAAAGACTGCTGCTGATGATGCTGAGTGCCAGGCTCCACCTCCATGCTGACACAATCCTCCTCCTCCTCCTCCTCCTCTTCCTGTGCGATGGGTGGGACAGAAGGAACACTGTCTGGGTAAAGGGGGCCTTGAGAGGCAAGGAAGTCCTCCTCTTCCTGCCTCTGTTCTGCCTCAAGTGCCCTGTCCATTATTCCACGCAGCGTATGTTCCAACAGGTGGACAAGAGGTACAGTGTCACTGATGCATGCACTGTCACTGCTCACCATCCTCGTGGCCTCCTCAAATGGTGCCAGGACAGTGCATGCATCCCTGATCATGCCCCACTGGCGTGGTGAAAAAAACCCGAGCTCCCCTGACCCTGTCCTGGTGCCGTAGTCGCACAGGTACTCATTGATGGCCCTCTGCTGCGTGTGCAGCCGCTGCAGCATGGCCAACGTTGAGTTCCACTTGGTGGGCATGTCACATATAAGGCGGTTCTTGGGCAGGTTCAACTCCTTTTGCAGCTCAGCCAGGCGAGCACTGGCATTATAAGATCTGCGGAAATGCACACAGACTTTCCTGGCCTTCCTCAGGACATCCTGTAAGCCCGGGTACCTGCCCAAGAACCGCTGCACCACCAGGTTAAGGACGTGAGCCACACAGGGCACATGGGTCAGTTGTCCCTGTCGGAGAGCGGAGAGGAGGTTGGTGCCATTGTCGCAAACTACCATTCCTGGCTTAAGCTGGCGTGGTGTCAACCACCTCTCGGCCTGCCCCTGCAGAGCAGACAGAACCTCTGCCCCAGTGTGGCTCCTGTCCCCCAAACACACCAGCGCAAGCACGGCATGGCATCTTTTTGCCTGCGTACTTGCGTAGCCCCTTGAATGCCTACGGAGCACCGCTGGTTCCGAGGACAAAGCACAGGAAGAGGCCACGGAGGAAGAAGAGGAGGGGGTGGAGGACAGAGGTGTGTCACAACCAGTAGTAGCATTTTGGAGGCGTGGCGGTGGAACAACCTCCAACACTACTGTACCTTGTCCTGCATCCTTCCCAGCTGCCAAAAGAGTGACCCAATGGGCCGTGAAAGAAAGGTAACGTCCCTGTCCATGCCTGCTGGACCATGAGTCAGCGGTAATATGCACCTTACCGCTGACCGCCCTGTCCAGCGAGGCCAAGACATTGCCTTCCACATGCCGGTAGAGAGCCGGAATCGCCTTCCGTGAGAAAAAGTGGCGTTTGGGAACCTGCCACTGAGGAACCGCACATTGCACAAACTCACAGAAGGGGGCCGAGTCTACCAACTGAAAAGGCAGCAGTTGAAGCGCTAGCAATTTAGCCAAGCTAGCATTCAACCGCTGGGCATGTGGATGGCTGGGAGTGAACTTCTTTCGACGGTCCAGCAGCTGGGGCAGAGAAATTTGCCTGCTAGAATCGGACGTTGGTGTACTGCTAGCAGAGTGCCCGCAAGTACTTGGCTGTGACACACCTAATTCTACACCTTCATTCCTCTCAGAGCAGGTTTCAGAGAGGACTGAAGGTATAGTGGGGTTGGAGATCCCAGCTGATGCGGTGCAAGAAGAGGTCAGCTTTGTTCTTTGGTGTGGGTCTTTAAGGTAGGCTTGCCAACGAGCTGCATGGCAGGTCAACATATGTCTGGTCAAGCATGTGGTGCCCAAGCGGGTGATGTTTTGGCCACGCGATATACGCTTGAGACATATGTTGCAAACAGCAGCTGTGCGATCTGATGCACTTGACTCAAAAAAGGCCCACACCAAAGAACTTTTTGAATAACGGGCAGAGGCAGCGCCCTGCACAGGCGGAGCTCTGCGGTGTGATTCTGTCGGTGTGCTGCCCTTACGCTGCCCCCCCCGAGGGCATCCTGCCTCGTTGGAGATGTGCCTCCTCCTCCTCCTCCTCCTCCTCTCTCCTATTAGGCACCCACATGGAGTCAGTGACCTCATCATCCCCTCCCTCCTCATCACTGGAGCCAATCTGGCAGTATGCTGCAGCTGCTGGAACATGACTGCCAGATTGGTGTCCTTCTTGAGCATCCCCTCTCTCTGCTCTCACGCTACTGCCTTTCTCTAGCTGGGTATCATCATCAGACCCTTCGAAACGCTGGGCATCCTCCTGGAGCATGTACCCAACACTGTGCTCAAACAGTTCGGGGGACTCCTCAGGAGGACATGGTTGGTCTAGGGAAGGAGTGACTGATGATGACATTGATACCAGGGAAGAGGACGCTTTGGCAGCTGCTTTGCCAGTACCCTGAGCCTGGGTGAGAGAGGATGAGGAGGATGAGGAGGGCTTGGTCATCCACTCTACCAAGTCTTCGGCATGATGCGGCTCAACACGTCCAGCTGCCGAAAAGAAGGACAAGCGTGTCCCATGGCCACGTGCTGATGGCGATGCACCGCGTCCACGACCAGCACTGTTGTCTCTAGACACAGAGCCTGCTTGCCCTCTTTTTTTGGCTCCCGACTGTCTGCCTCTCCTTGTTTGCCTTCCAGACATTCTAATGGCCTGCAGGGAAATGGGAAAAGCAGCAATACAGGCTAAGTTAAGGTGTAATATGGTCAGGAGGCACACTCCGCCCGCTGTAAGTGCAGCAAAATCCTGTTGGTGTAACACACCAGGCAAAAGCAGCAATACAGGCTAAGTTAAGGTGTAATATGGTCAGGAGGTACACTCCGCCCGCTGTAAGTGCCGCAAAATCCTGTTGGTGTAACACACCAGGAAAAAGCAGCAATACAGGCTAACTTCAGGTGTATAATGTGCAGGAGGCTTAGCAACAATGACACTGACACTGTCCCCTGCCTATCCTTCTCTCTCCCTGCACACAAGGTTTATCAAAGTATATGACACTGACACTCTCCCTGCCTATTCTTCTCTCTCCCTACACACAAGGTTTAGCAAAGAATATGACACTGACACACTCTCCCTGCCTATCCTTCTCTGTCCCTACACACAAGGTTTAGCAAAGAATAGATTTGACAAGATTTGACACTGTCCCTGCCTATCCTTCACTTTCCCTGCTCCGGAACACACTACACAAGGCCGCGGCGCTGGCGGCCTTTTATAGTGTGGGGCGTGTACTAAACCCCCTCAGCTATAATTGGCCACAGGCATCCTGCCTGTGGCCAATCATTGCTCTCATCGCTGCCAGCGCTGTGATTGGCCAAGCATGCAGGGTCACAGTGCATGCTTGGCCAATCACAGCGCCGGGATTACACTGCGATGGCGCAGTGTATTGTGGGCCGTTCGCGTCACTCGAATTTGGCGCGAACGGCCCAAATCGTTCGTTGTTCGCCGAACGCGCGAACAGCCGATGTTCGAGTCGAACCTATGTTCGACTCGAACACCGAGCTCATCCCTAATTGATACAGGGAATGAGCAGGTCGAGGCACTGTCCTAATTATCAGCTAAACCACTGCGATCTCGCCAGCGGTTACTATAGCCATAGCTAGAAAGGACTTAGAACTTGAGAGTCTCTACCAGCGACTCAAGAGAACGTAGATAGGAGTACCTTTGCTGCGTTGTGGCCCCTGCCAGGGGAAGATGTCCCTCCAAGGGAGTTACCAGAGGCCCATCCGTCACTGGGTTGATGCTGCTCCAGACTCTCCGAATGGGTAACCTCCCCGGCCTCCTCACCTCAGACATGGGCCCCATCCACTTCAGGGACCCTCTGACTTTCCCACCCTCGCGGGACCCAGTCGAAGTCACTGGGCCCCAGGCCTCCTGGTTTAGTACCTCACCCCAGGCTGAAGGTGCCTGGGATGGACTCCAACTCCATTCCGGTCAGGCCTAGGGCACCTGAACCGGAATCCGGACCCGCCCGCACCCAGGCCTAAGGTGCCTGGGCGCGTGATGAAGAACCTCCAGAAGAGCAAGACCTCGTGACCAGGGCGTCTCCCCCTTTTATCCCCTCCAATGACGCCACGGCAGGTTCCCCGCCCTCGCCGTACCATCTCCGAGAAGGGACAAAAAGGACAGCACTGTGGCAGTGAATCTACCTCGAACCTGCGGGCACCCGCCACCCACAGGCCAAGAAGATTATTACACCGCCCAATCCTCCACGAATACAAATGGTCATTACTCCCATACCTACACACCTGAACTTCCACCCAGGTGTACCCCACCTAAATTTAAAGACCCCGCTACACAGAGAACTGGTGTTATTTAATGGACATTATTTAGGAAACTTATACATGGACTATATGATTTTTTCACACCACTCTATACACTTGTTGTGTTTTATGATTAATGTGTCTTAACTTTTTGGTTAATTTATTTTTATACACCTTATTACTTTCATTTATTGATTGTGTCACGCTGTTAATATATCATTTAATTTAATCAATTCACACCATCACTTATCAGTGTATGGTTATGGGTCAGCGCGATTTTTTCTTTTTTCCAACTACACACCAGTACCATCTCCCAGGGACAGAAATGGTCCATGAAACCTAACAATTAGTGCATCTGAGCCTAGTTACCACTCGGATGCTTCCCCTAAATGTAACCACCCGCTACATTAGGTGAGGCTGTGTATTGTTTATTTTTTACAGCAGTCTAGAGACACCAGGGCTGCCACCATCGGCAGCCAGTACAGATGTAGGGGGGCCTGGGCTCCAACAGGACCGCAGGAGGCCCCATGATACTCTCCTGGTCCCTCCACTGGGTCCCCACCCCCACGCAGTGTCCCCCCACTTGCATCCCCCTGTGTCCCCTGTTCGCACTGCATCCCTCTCTGTCCTCATAACACTGCGTCCCTCTGTCTGTCCCCAGCGTCCAACTCTGTCCTTGTCGCACTGTGTCCCTCCCTGTCCCTGGCTTCCTTCTCTGTCCCCAGTGTCCCTCTCTGTCCTCGTCACACTGCGTCCCTCTCAGTCTCCAGTGTCCCTTCCTGTCCCTGGTTATCTGAAAGATGGGTTTCAAATGTTTTGACAGGGGTGCAGTTTCAGTGCTTGCCATAAGCACCATTTTAACTAGATACGCCTCTGGGGTAACATCATCTTTCAAATTTTACAAAAAAATTAAGGTATTTATTGTGTGTGTGTGTGGTGTTTTTTTTTTTTTTTATCCTTTTGTAAAAGGGACTCTAAAGGTTCCTTTTATTATTATTTTTTATATAATCTTTATTTATAAATTTTCCATTTTACACAGAATACTTCAAATATCTTTCAATATCTAACATAACCCGTTCCCCAGCGCTACCTACTTATGGATACACATACAAATCTATGTTCTTATCTTTTTACACAACCAATGTGTATTTGGAGTCTCATTATTGTTTAACCAAACTCATATCGATTCGTACTATTCACCCGCTTACCTGACAACCTAACCCAGAAAAAATAAATAAAAAAAAGGGGGGGGGGGGGGGAGGAAATTTCTCGACATGAAACTCTACATGTAGCTTAATATTGCTCCATAGGTTCTGAACTCCTTCCATTGCTGCCATGCATTTTTTTTTAAATAACAAACATGTCATACTTACCTCTACTGTACAGCTCGTTTTGCACAGAGTGGCCCCGATCCTCCTATTCTGGGGTCCCTCGGCGGCTTATGCGGCTACTCCCTGCATTATATAACCCCCTTGGAGAAGAGCTCTCCCGAGGGGGTTACCTTGCGGGCGCGCTCCCTTGTCATACACTCTGCATCCATAGACGCCGAGTGTATGACTCGGCCCCGTCCCCGGCGCCCGCATCATTGGATTTGATTGACAGCAGCGGCAGGCAATGGCTGCGCTGCTATCAACCTATCCAACCAACGCAAGGACTCCGTGGAGAAGCGGACGCCGGGGAGGCACCGAGCAGGTGAACTGGCTCAGGTAAGTAAAACCGGGGGGCTGGGGGGGCCGGTGATTGCCAGGTGTTTTTTCACCTTAATGCATAGGATGCATTAAGGTGAAAAAACATGAACCTTTAAAACCCCTTTTATTCATTAACCACTTAAAGTGGTTGTAAACCCCGGTACACTTTTCCTAATTTTCACATATTGTGGTGCTAAAGGTTAATCCAATGCTGCTGTAATATAGTATTTAGTAAATCGATGCCCGCAAATACCCGCAAATACCTTTTTTGTAGCCTGTCTTCTCTGTGTATTTCCGGGTATCGAAATCCCCATTGCTACTCCTGTTCTTTGAAGCAACTTCTGACGTCACTTCCGCCCTTACTAGGTCCCTGTAAGAAATCTCGCCGTAACCAAGCCTCGATCTGGATAGTGGTTACCACGGCAACCACTATACCAGTACCCAGCTTCTGTTTACACACCCCTTTTGTGACGTATTCTACAAGGAAGTGTTGGTGGTTTTAATAGCGCAAGACTTCTCCTCTGTGCCTGACAGAGGGGAAGTTCTCGCATATTAATGCCGGTGATGTAAAAAAAGTCGCGACCTATGCAGGGTCTTGACCGCGTCACTTCCGGTGCAGCTACGTCAAAAACACAGCTGATGGCGGGCTCGACTGCGCGTGCGCGGCTTCACTGCACCTATACCGCGCATGCGCAGACGCTCGGTTTAGTCTGTGAAAATTCTAGACTCGGGCGGGCGGAGGCGTTGCGAATTGCTTAACATCGTCGCCAGCACCGCCTCCAGGCCCGCCCCCAACACGCCCCTAGCTTGTATATCATTGGGACCGAGGTCGAGAGAAAATATAGAGCTGCACCGCCTCCAGCCCCGCCCCCGCCCCTAGCCTGCTCTACTGAAGGGGGGCGGGCCCCCGTGCATAGCACGGAGTCCAAGTACAGTACTGTGCATTGTTCTGCCATCAAATATGCTGCCTCACTGCACCCAGCAAACGCAACCACTGCACCCAGCAAACGCAACCACTGTGCCCGTCATACGCAGCCACTGCACCCAGCAAACGCAACCACTGTGCCCGTCATACGCAGCCACTGCACCCAGCAAACGCAACCACTGTGCCCGTCATACGCAGCCACTGCACCCAGCAAACGCAACCACTGTGCCCGTCATACGCAGCCACTGCACCCAGCAAACGCAACCACTGTGCCCGTCATACGCAGCCACTGCACCCAGCAAACGCAACCACTGTGCCCGTCATACGCAGCCACTGCACCCAGCAAACGCAACCACTGTGCCCGTCATACGCAGCCACTGCACCCAGCAAACGCAACCACTGTGCCCGTCATACGCAGCCACTGCACCCAGCAAACGCAACCACTGTGCCCGTCATACGCAGCCACTGCACCCAGCAAACGCAAACACTGTGCCCAGCAAACGCAAACACTGTGCCCAGCAAACGCAACCACTGTGCCCGTCATACACAACCACTGTGCCCGTCATACGCAACCACTGTGCCCGTCATACGCAGCCACTGCACCCAGCAAACGCAAACACTGTGCCCAGCAAACGCAAACACTGTGCCCAGCAAACGCAACCACTGTGCCCGTCATACACAACCACTGTGCCCAGCAAATGCAACCACTGTGCCCGTCATACGCAGCCACTGTGCCCAGCAAACACAACCACTGTGCCCGTCATACGCAGCCACTGTGCCCAGCAAACGCAACCACTGTACCCGTCATACGCAACCACTGTGCCCAGCAAACGCAACCACTGTGCCCGTCATACACAACCACTGTGCCCAGCAAACGCAACCACTGTGCCCGTCATACACAACCACTGTGCCCAGCAAACGCAACCACTGTGCCCGTCATACGCAGCCACTGTGCCCAGCAAACGCAACCACTGTGCCCGTCATACGCAGCCACTGTGCCCAGCAAACGCAAACACTGTGCCCGTCATACGCAACCACTGTGCCCAGCAAACGCAACCACTGTGCCCGTCATACGCAGCCACTGCACCCAGCAAACACAACCACTGTGCCCAGCAAACGCAACCACTGTGCCCGTCATACGCAGCCACTGCACCCAGCAAATGCAAACACTGTGCCAGTCATACGCAGCCACTGTGCCCGTCAAACGCAACCACTGTGCCCGTCATACGCAGCCACTGCACCCAGCAAACGCAACCACTGTGCCCGTCATACGCAGCCACTGCACCCAGCAAACGCAACCACTGTGCCCGTCATACGCAGCCACTGCACCCAGCAAACGCAACCACTGTGCCCGTCATACGCAGCCACTGCACCCAGCAAACGCAACCACTGTGCCCGTCATACGCAGCCACTGCACCCAGCAAACGCAACCACTGTGCCCGTCATACGCAGCCACTGCACCCAGCGAACGCAACCACTGTGCCCGTCATACGCAGCCACTGCACCCAGCAAACGCAAACACTGTGCCCAGCAAACGCAAACACTGTGCCCAGCAAACGCAACCACTGTGCCCGTCATACACAACCACTGTGCCCGTCATACGCAACCACTGTGCCCGTCATACGCAGCCACTGCACCCAGCAAACGCAAACACTGTGCCCAGCAAACGCAAACACTGTGCCCAGCAAACGCAACCACTGTGCCCGTCATACACAACCACTGTGCCCAGCAAATGCAACCACTGTGCCCGTCATACGCAGCCACTGTGCCCAGCAAACGCAACCACTGTGCCCGTCATACGCAGCCACTGTGCCCGTCAAACGCAACCACTGTGCCCGTCATACGCAACCACTGTGCCCAGCAAACGCAACCACTGTGCCCGTCATACGCAGCCACTGCACCCAGCAAACACAACCACTGTGCCCAGCAAACGCAACCACTGTGCCCGTCATACGCAGCCACTGCACCCAGCAAATGCAAACACTGTGCCAGTCATACGCAGCCACTGCGCCCAGCAAACGCAACCACTGCGCCCATCAAACGCAGCCACTGCACCCATCAAACGCAGCCACTGTGCCTATCAAACGCTGCCACTGTGCCCATCAAACCCAGCCACTGTGCCCATCAAACGCACCCACTATTGACGCCACTGTGCCATCAAACGCAGCTACTGTACCCATCAATTGCTGTCAGTGTGCCCCATCAATTGCCGCTACTGTGCCCCATCAAATGCTGCCAGTGTGCCCATCAATTACCACTAATGTGCCCCATCAAATGCTGCCCGGCACTTACCTGTCTCGCAGCGGGTCAGCGGCGGTGTCCTGCACGTCCTCTTCCGTCCTCTCTCAGGCATCCAATCACAGCGCCTGACGTTTCAGCCAATCAGGGGACCGGTAACAGACTCGAGCACCTGATTGGCTAAGAGGCGGATTAGTGTTAGGAAAGCGAATTCCTTTGCTTTGCTAACACAACGCTGAGTGAACAGAGAACGCCCAGCATGGCACCCGCTGTTCACCTTTTTGGGCGCCTATTAGAGCCTATGGCTCTAATCAGGTGCTTCCAAAAAACACCCCCGCCGATGTAATTCAGGTGCCCGGCGCCCGAAAAGGGGCCGGACACCTGAATAGGGGGTGTCAGCAGTGACCATAGATAGATTCATGCAATGCATGATTCTATCTATGGTGATAGAGTGGTGCCAGGAGAGAGGGGGCGGCACCCATGCTCCCCTTATGGAAGCACCGCCACTGCGTACTCTTTGATCTTTTGAAAAGTGTGATGTTAAGCCGTAGCTGTGCTCCTTCGGGATATGCTGCTCGCGCATTCGTGCTGCTGGAGGGAGCCCAGACCACCATAGACGAGGGACCTGCAAACTTGGTCATGGTGAGTGAGATCATCCCATATCCCACTCCATCCCCCCGAGGACAGGGACCCCCTCTGAGAACAGGGACCCCCCCCCCCCCAGGACATGAAAACCTTCTCCCCCCTGAGAACAGGGACTCCCTTCTCTCCTGGGGACAGGGACTACCTTCTCTCCTGGGGACAGGGACCCCCATCTTCCCTGGGGATCGGGACCCCATCCCACCCCCCCCCTAAGAACAGGGACCTGATCACCCTGTGTGTGCCAACCTCACTGCCCTGCCTGCCATGTGTCCTGTGTGAGGGCCCTCCTGTGACAGCTCTTATCAGAACTTCATCCCACTTTGTGATCCCAATACATGACTGATCCCTCTGTGTGCACCCCTTACACGGGGAACCCCTCTGTTTGCTACCCCTAAATGTCTGCATACTCTGACCACCACCTGTACCATTTCCACATCCTCTGACTGCCTCCTATATCCTGTACACCTGTTCTAACCACCTCCTGTATCCTGTCCGCAGCCTCTAACCATCTCTTGTATCCTGTCTGCAATCTCTGACTATCTCTTGTCTTTTATGGTGTCTGCAGTCTCTTAGGGAGAGTCTGGAGAGGAATCAAGAGTGAGAGTGTCGCTGGGATTGGGATTATGGGAGGAGTAACCCCAAAAACAAGAGATAGTCAGATTGCAGACAGGTTAGAGGCTGCGGACAGGATACAGGAGGTGGTTAGAGTAAGGTGACCAGATTTTTAAAATGAAATCCGGGGACATTTTTTTTTTTTTTACTAGTAATGGCGGCAATCAGCGACTCTCTGCACATCGCCGCCCGCCTCACAGCCTCACAGCCTGTCAAGTCTTACTCTTCGGGCCCCGGCTACTACTGGGTGGGGAGCGGAGGAAGATCACTCCACCAGGGTAGGCAAGGAGATAAACAGGCAGGCGGCTGACCGGGACTTGAGCCAAGGCAGAAGAACATGCGAGCGAAGCTGAATGGGCATGCACCCGAAACTGAAGAAATATTCCCTCCTCTCCGACCAACACATGATCATCAGAAAGGGGCACAGATAATGGAAAGAAATAGACCCCCCTAAGGTAGTAGGAGCGGCGGAGCAGGGGGGTGTAATTCAGATTATTTATTTTTTAATTCTGCACTGACTGTCTTTGAAATTGAACCAGCACCTGTTCAAATGCAATCCGGGGACAAAACCGGGGACAGACTTGGTCCGGGGACAGTGTCCTCAAGCCGGGGACTGTCCCCGGAAACTGGGGATGTCTGGTCACCCTAGGTTAGAGGCTGCAGTCAATAGGTGGTCAGAACATGTGCACAGGATAGAGGAGGTGGTCAGAGGATGGCGGACAGGATACAGGAGGCAGTCAGAGGATGTGGAAATGGTACAGGTGGTGGTCAGAGTATGCAGACATTTAGGGGTAGCAAACAGAGGGGTTCCCCATGTAAGGGGTGCACACAGAGGGGTCAGTCATGTAGGGGGATTACACAGTGGGATGAAGTCCTGATAAGAGCTGTCACAGAAGGGCCCTCACACAGGACACATGGCAGGCAGGGCAGTGAGTTTGGCACACACAGGGTGATCAGGTTCCTGTTCTTAGGGGAGATGGGGTCCTGATCCCTAGGAAAGATGGGGTCCCTAGGTGAGATGAAGTCCCCGTTGCCAGGGGAGATGGAGTTCCTGCCCTCAGGTGAGATGGAGTTCCTGCCCCCAGGTGAGATAGGATCCCTGCCCCAGAGTGAGAAGGGGGTCCCTGTCCCCAGGGGACAAGTAGGTCCCTGTCCCCAGGAGAGGAGGAGTTCCTGTTCCCAGGTGAGTGGCCCAGAGGGTTCCTGTTTCCAGGGGAGAAGGGGTCCCTGTCCTCAGGGGGGAGAAGGTTTCCCTGTCCTCAGGGGGGAGAAGGGGTCTCTGTCTTGGGGGGGGGGGTCCCTGTCCCCAGGAGAGAGGGGAGTCCCTGTCCCCAGGGGAGAAGGGAGTCCCTGTCCCCAGGGGAGAAGGGAGTCCCTGTCCCCAGGGGAGAAGGGAGTCCCTGTCCCCAGAGGAGAAGGGAGTCCCTGTCCCCAGAGGAGAAGGGAGTCCCTGTCCCCAGAGGAGAAGGGAGTCCCTGTCCCCAGAGGAGAAGGGAGTCCCTGTCCCCAGAGGAGAAGGGAGTCCCTGTCCCCAGAGGAGAAGGGGGTCCCTGTCCCCAGAGGAGAAGGGGGTCCCTGTCCTCAGGGGGGAGAAGGGGGTCCCTGTCCTCAGGGGGGAGAAGGGGGTCCCTGTCAGGGGGGAGAAGGGGGTCTCTGTCCTCAGGGGGGAGAAGGGGGTCTCTGTCCTCAGGGGGGAGAAGGGGGTCTCTGTCCTCAGGGGGAGAAGGGGGTCTCTGTCTTGGGGGGGAGGTGGAGGTCCCTATCCTCGGGGAATATGGAGTAGGATATGGGATGGTCTCACTTACCATGACCAAGTCTGCAGGTCCCTCATTTATGGTGGTCTGGGCTCCCTCCAGCAGCACGGATGGGCGATCAGCTTATCCCCAGGGAGCACAGCTACGGCTTGACAATCTGACAGCAATTGATGGGCACAGTGGCTGCGTTTGCTGGGTGCAGTGGCTGCGTATGACGGGCACAGTGGTTGCGTTTGCTGGGTGCAGTGGCTGCGTATGACGGGCACAGTGGTTGCGTTTGCTGGGTGCAGTGGCTGCGTATGACGGGCACAGTGGTTGCGTTTGCTGGGTGCAGTGGCTGCGTATGACGGGCACAGTGGTTGCGTTTGCTGGGCGCAGTGGTTGCGTTTGCTGGGCACAGTGGTTGCGTTTGCTGGGCACAGTGGTTGTGTATGACGGGCACAGTGGTTGCGTTTGCTGGGCACAGTGTTTGCGTTTGCTGGGCACAGTGTTTGCGTTTGCTGGGTGCAGTGGCTGCGTATGACGGGCACAGTGGTTGCGTTTGCTGGGTGCAGTGGCTGCGTATGACGGGCACAGTGGTTGCGTTTGCTGGGTACAGTGGCTGCGTATGACGGGCACAGTGGTTGCGTTTGCTGGGTGCAGTGGCTGCGTATGACGGGCACAGTGGTTGCGTTTGCTGGGTGCAGTGGCTGCGTATGACGGGCACAGTGGTTGCGTTTGCTGGGTGCAGTGGCTGCGTATGACGGGCACAGTGGTTGCGTTTGCTGGGTGCAGTGGTTGCGTTTGCTGGGTGCAGTGAGGCAGCATATTTGATGGCAGAACAATGCACAGTACTGTACTTGGACCCCCTTCAGTAGAGCAGGCTAGGGGCGGGGGCGGGGCTGGAGGCGGTGCAGCTCTATATTTTCTCTCGACCTCTGGCCCAATGATATACAAGCTAGGGGCGTGTTGGGGGCGGGCCTGGAGGCGGTGCTGGCGACGATGTTAAGCAATTCGCAACGCCTCCGCCCGCCCGCCCGAGTCTAGAATTTTCACAGACTAAACCGAGCGTCTGCGCATGCGCGGTATAGGTGCGGTGAAGCCGCGCACGCGCAGTCGATCCCGCCATCATCTGTGTTTTTGACGTAGCTGCACCGGAAGTGACGCGGTCGAGACCCTGCATAGGTCGCGACTTTTTTTACATCACCGGATATCTAGTGAATGTAAATCGGCAATCATTACTTGCCGGTTTTCACGCGCTAGTCTGCGCATACGCGGTGACGTCATTAGAAAATAAAAATGAAATTTTCACAGAAAGTAAAGCGGTGAGTACAGTGACACAGGCAGCGATCAGCTACCTGTGTTATGGGCAATATATTTAGCCAATGTATTGAGAGAGGGTTTACAACCACTTTAAAGGGGTTGCTCCGCCGGAAAAAAAAATATTAAAAGCCTACAGCTACAGCAGCTGCTGGCTTTTAATATTTGGACACTTACCTGTCCTGGAGTCCAGCGACGTCCGCAGCAGAGGACGAGCGACCGCTCGTCGCTCTGCTGCTCCCTCCGCCATCCTCGCTGAGGGAACCAGGAAGTGAAGCCCTGCGGCTTCATGCCCGGTTCCCTACGGCGCATGCGCGAGTCGCGCTGCGCCGTTCTGATTGGTGCTCCTGTGTTCTGGGAGCCGAGTGTCTCCCAGAACACCAAGGGAAGTCTGCGGGAAGTGACGTCACTCCCGCAGATTCCCGGAGACAGGACTCCCGGATGTGGGTGAAAATACCTGTCTTAGACAGGTATCTTCACCCCCCTCCCCCTGAAAGGTGTCAATTGTGACACCGGAGGGGGGGAGGGTTCCAAATAGCAAAAGTTGCTATTTAGGGTGGAGCTCCACTTTAAGGAATGCCCCACGTACATATACTGCGGCAGGGCGGTCCTTTAGCGCAAAATCACGTACCTCTACATAAAAAAATTGCAATGACTGCCATTTTATTCTCGTAGAGGTACGTGATTTTGTGCTTAAGGGCCGCCCTGCCGCAATATATGTACGTGGGGCAGTCCTTAAGTGGTTAATGAATTAACAAAAGAAAAAAAACACAATAAATACCTTAATTTTTTTGTAAAAGTTGAAAGATTATGTTACCTGTGTAAATAGATACCTAACATGTCACGCTTTGAAAATGTGCACACTCGTGGAAAGGCGACAAACTACGGAACTTTAAATTCTCAGAGACCCTAGGGAATAAAATGGCGGTCATTGCAATTTTTTATGTAGAGGTACGTGATTTTTTTTTCTCGGCTCTGGGGCATACGCGTGCGCCGTCGGAGCCGTGTTTCTACTGTGATTGGGCACAGCGGGTGCCAATTATCGGGTCCAATGGCCGCTGGCCACCCGTGATCATTTGCTTGAGAGGCAGGCCGTCGTTCTGTCAGTGAGGAAGAGAGAGATCTTGTGTTCCTACTATAGCGCACTCACCCCAGCCTTTACCTGCTTTTCTTTATGTGGCTCCTCCGCAGGCAAGACTGAGGCACACCGCACTACAAGCCCGTACCCTCCCGGATGGGGAGGTTGAGCGGTGTTAGTTTTCTCGGGCTTGCCTGCAGCTGGTGTTTGAATCCTCCCGAGCTGATCTCAGTTCAAACACAATTTTTGGTTCTCTTACTGTTCTGATATGCACGAACAGGTTTGGCGTGCGATCTTTATCACAGACCTAATGAACAGGAAAGTCACTGCCACTGACTTGTTGAAGATGGTCACTGCCACTGACCGGGTGAATAGGGCCTTGCCCTATTTGGTCCCTGCCACTGACCTAGTGTGCGTAGGTAGAGTCACTGCCACTATGACCTACAGAACATGCACTGCCTTCTTGGAATACTTGGCCCATGTCAAAGAGAAAAACGTCCCTCCGGAGTGTTACCACCAGAGGCCCCCACTGTCACCACGACTCTGGGCTGGGTCTTCAGAAAGGGTCACCTCCCTGGCCTCCTCGATCCAAATGCTGGTCCCGTCGCAAGGTGGTACCCTGGGAGCTCCTTGATCCTTAGCGGACCCCAGCCGAAGGTTGTTGGGCTCCGGGCCTCCTCTTTAGTACCTCACCCCAGACTGGAGGTGTCTGGGATGGAACAGCAACTTCGCCTCCAGGCCTAAGGCACCTGGAGGCAACACCCACACACACCCAGGCCTAAGGTGCCTGGGGATGGACACGACCAACTGACCAGGCCTTCGGGCCTAGGGCACCCGGAGGCGACACACACACCCAGGCCTAAGGTGCCTGGGCATGGACACCGCTGGAAGATGGCCGCCCCTTTTTATACCCTCTCCCGACAGGTACAGCAGGTTCACTGCCCCGCCGCACTGCTGTCAAGAGGGGACAAGAAAAGGCACAACCCTGTACCGTGGTTCAACCCGGGCCTATGGCAACAGCGCCACCTGTAGGCCCCAGGGAACTGCACATCAGTACTGTCTCCCAGGGACAGAAATGGTCCATGAACCCTAACAATTTGTGTATCTGAGCCTAGTTACCACTCAGATACTTCCCTTAAATATAGCACCCCGCTACACAACTAATCAGGAACATAGATCTCTCTCTTCCTCCAGTCAGTCCATCCCCCACACAGTTAGAAAGCATTCCCTAGGAGCACACTTAACCCTTTGATCGCCCCTAATGTTAACCCCTTCCCTGCCAGTGTCATTTATACAGTGACGGTGCATTTTTTTTTTCTTTTAGCACTGATCATTGTATTCGTGTCACTGGGCCCTAAAAAGTGTCACCGCAATGTCGCAGTCCCACTAAAAATCGCTGATCACCGCCATTACTAGTAAAAACAATAAAAAAAATAAAAAGTACTGGCGATCGGTCAGGGAGCTTCTCCATCGGCTGTTTGAGGTGGCTATCCCGCCCTCACCCAAATTTTTCTTATTGGGCCCCCCCCCCCCAAATTATCCAGTTTGGCTAAAAAAATGGCCACACATATTGTAATGGCGGCTAGATGTCTAGTGGCCCTTCAATGGAAACAATCCCCCAACACTTTCTGACCTTTATGCCAGGATCAAGGATGTGGAGGTCATGGAGTCCATGTCGGCTAGTTTGAGGGGCCGAATAGATCTACACTCGGCGACATGGGATCCTTGGCATCGACGGATGGATCCACCCTGATTCTATGAGACCCGTCCCCCACTCTGTATACCATGTGCACACTCTGAGCCCAGGAGAGACGAGCCCATTGGGGCCTTTTCTCTACATCTTTCTCTTCCTCCTTTTACTCCCCCATTTTTCCTTTCTTCCTCCCCCTCTCTCCCCCTTTTTTTTTTTCTCTCCGGAAAAGCAGGCTACGCGTTTTATCTATAACTGCACATGTTTATGGAATGTCTGACAAAAAAAATCTATTACTACTGCATTTCTGATATTGCGTTCCTGGGCTGTGCAGTGTTGTGATCTAGCTAACTATGGCACTGGACATTGTGTTTGAATTGTTGTATTGAGACCATTTATGCCCTTACCGGAGAGGTTTGTTTCTACACCTCCCCCTTTTTTTCTTCACTCAACTGTGTTTTATATTTTTGTATTGAAAACGCTAAAATTCAATAAAAATTGTCAATTATATAAAAAAATAAAAAGTCCATAAATCTATCCCATAGTTTGTACATACTACAACTTTTGCTCAAATCAATCAATATACGCTTTTTGGGATTTATTTTTATTTTTTTTACCCAAAAATATGTAGCAGAATACCAAATTCATAAAGAAATCAGATTTTTGTAATTTTTTTATTGGATGTGTTTTATAGCAGAAAGCAATATGTTTATGTTTATAGCACAAATAAAAACTGCAGAGGTGGTCAAATACCACCAAAAGAAAGCTCTATTTGTGGGAAAAAAAAGGACATCAATGTTATTTGGGTACAGCGTCGCACGACCACGCAATTGTCAGTTAAAGCGACGCAGTGCCGTATCGCAAAAAATGGCCTGGTCAGGAAGGGGTAAAACCCTTTGAAGCTGAAGTGGTTTTTAACCACTTGCTTACTGGGCACTTAAACCCCCTTCCTGCCCAGGCCAATTTTCAGTTTTCAGCGCTGTCACGCTTTGAATGACAATTGCGCGTTCGTGCGACGTGGCTCCCAAACAAAATTGACGTCCTTTCTTTTGGTGGTATTTGATCACCTCTGCGGTTTTTATTTTTTGCGCTATAAACAAAAAAAGAGCGTCAATTTTGAAAAAAAACACTTTTTTACTTTTTGCTATTATAAATATCCCAATTTTTTTTTTTTCCTCAGTTTAGGCCGATACGTATTCTTCTACATATTTTTGGTAAAAAAAAATCGCAATAAGCGTTTGATTGGTTTGCGCAAAAGTTATAGCGTCTACAAAATAGGGGAGAGTTTTATAGCATTTTTATTAATAATTTTTTTTTTTTACTAGTATGGGCGGCAATCAGCAATTTTTATTGTGACTGCGACATTATGGCGGACACATTGGACACTTTTGACACCATTGTAATTTTCACAGTAATCAGTGCTAAAAAAATGCACTGGTTACTGTAAAAATGACACTGACAGGGAAGGGGTTAACACTAGGGGGAGGAAGGGGTTAAATGTGTAACCTGGGAGTGATTACTACTGTGTGGGGGAGGGGACTGACTGGGGGAGGTGACCGATCTGTGTCCCTATGTACAAGGGACACAGCATCGGTCTCCTCTCCCTGACAGGACGTGGATCTCTGTGTTTACACACAGAGATCCACATCCTTGTCTGTGTACCGGCCGATCGCGGGTGCCTGGCGGACATCGCGGCCGCCAGGCACGCGCATCGGCATCTCAGTGACGCGCCAGTGGCCGGAATAGCCGAGGCCGCCTATTGACAGCCGCCCGGATTTGTAGAGCCACCTTGAGGCTGTCATTTGTATATGGCCCGGCTCTCAAGTAGTTAAAGTGTGCTTTCAAGAAAAAAAAAAAAAAAAGCTCTTGCAAAACTGCTGCGCAGATACTGTATGACATAAAAAAAAAAAATTGCAACGATTTTATTCCATAGGGTCTCTGCTAAAAAAAAAAAAAAAGATATAATTTTTGGGGGTTAGAAGTAATTTTCTAGCAAAAAATAATGATTTAAACTTGTAAACAGTGCCAGAAAAGGCCTGGTCTTCAAGAGTTTTAGTGCCGGTTCACACTTGTGCGAGTTGATACCGAATGCGATGCGTTAAACACAAACTAGATTCGCATGTCATCCAAAAAGTAATTGTTTTCAATGATGGTGGTTCACATCTATGCGTTGCAATTCCTCTCTGAATGCGATGCAATGAAAAAAAGGGTCTTGTGCGAGTTTAGAGCGTTGCGAATTTAGTCTCCATAGACATCAATGTAAATGGTTCTGGAATCGCATTTGATGGTTCACATATGTGCAAATTCCACCACACTATTCTCCACAAAAACATTGATCGCAGCTATGTCCCACTTCTGAAATTCGCATTAAAATCGCGGTAAATTCGCTGTAAATTTGCACCTCAGAATGGACTGAAAAACGGCACTTAAAGGCGGAGCTCCACCCTAAAGTGGAACTTCCGCTCATCGGAAACCCCCCCCTCTCCAGTGTCACATTTGGCACCTTTCAGGGGGGAGGGGGGTGCAGATACCTGTCTAAGACAGGTATTTGCACCAACTTCTGGGAATCCTCTCTGCGGGTATTCTGCGGGTAGCACGTCACTTCCCGCAGAATACCCGTTGTGTTCTGGGAAACACTCGGCTCCCAGAATACAACGGGGACCAGTGAGAACGGCGCAGCGCGACTCGCGCATGCGCCGTAGGGAACCGGGCAGTGAAGCCGCAAGGCTTCACTTCCTGGTTTCCTCACCGCGGATGGCGGTGGGGGCAGCAGAGTGACGAGCGATTGCTTGTCTTCTGCTGCCGACGTCGCTGGACTCCTGGACAGGTAAGTGTCCTAATATTAAAAGTCAGCAGCTGCAGTATTTGTAGCTGCTGGCTTTTAATATTTTTTTTACGGCGGAGCTCCGCTTTAAGGTTAAAAAAAACAAACATTCAGCCTTTAACCACATCCCTACTGTCATATGACATCCTTGAATTTGTGCGGCGATACCTGAATGATGCCTGCAGCTACAGGCATCATTCAGATATCATTATTTCCAGCCGGCGATTCTGTGCACGATAAGAACGATCATAGCGGCAGTTCCGCCGCTTGATCGTTCTTATAGGCGAAGGGAGGGAACGTTCCCCCCCCTCTAGCCACCATCCGGTGCTTCTCCGGGCTCTCCCGTGCCATCGGGGGCCTGGAGAAAGAATCGTCTGGTGCCGGATGACGACGATAGAGATTTCCAGAGACCAGATGGTCACCAGTCATCTCTACGACCGTCGTAGGCCCGGGCGCGACGTTACGACATCACGCCCGGGTTCCCGGATGTAAACAAAGCCGCGATCGCGGCTGTCAGCATGAGGTCTGTGAATTTTTTTTCTTGATCTCACGCTTTCCAGCCTGAAGGAGAGATGCGGAGTCTTATTGACCCCGCATCTCTCCATAAAGAGGACCTGTCACAATAGATTCCCATTACATTACATTACATCCTATTTACATTCCTTGTAATAGGAATAAAAGTGATCAAAAAAATGAAAATGTAAAAAAAAGTGTAAAAATAAAAATTTTAAACGCCCCTGTCCCCGGTAGCTCACGCTCAGAAGCGAACACACACACACGTAAGTCCCACCCACATATGTAAAAGCCGTTCAAACCACACATGTGAGGTATTGCCATGTGCGTTAGAGTGTGTGCAAGAATTCTAGCACTAGACCTTCTCTGTAACTCTAAGACCGCATTCACACCTGAGTGTAGCGCTTCG
The DNA here is from genome assembly GCA_029206835.1 of Rana muscosa. Classification (NCBI taxonomy): domain Eukaryota; kingdom Metazoa; phylum Chordata; class Amphibia; order Anura; family Ranidae; genus Rana; species Rana muscosa. Next base: position 229,588,950 of record CM055126.1, read on the forward strand.
AGCGTTTTTACCGTCGTTTTGTCGCGCGAATTTGCACCCGTCGAAAGGCTCGTTGTCGCGCTAGACGCTTGAATCGGGCGTTTCCATTACATTCTATGACTCCTAAAACGCCCAAATCTGCCCGATTCGCGCGACAAAAAAGGGTACGGAACTTGTTTGAGTTTCAGGCGTTCGGCTTCAGGCGTTTTTGAGTGGAGATGTGAACCATCTCCATAGAGAATAATGGATTTTTTCCCCTCTAGCGTTTTGTAGCTTCAGGCTTAGGGCTACAAAACGCTCAGGTGTGAATGCAGCCTAAACTGGTAACCTGTAAAACATTTCAAAGTGTTGCCTATGGAGATTTTTTAAGTACCGAAGTTTGGCGCCATTCTATAAGTGTGCGCAATTTTAAAGTGTGACATGTTGTGTATCTATTTACTCGGCGTGTAACCTTTCACATTATACAAACAAATTAGGCTAACTTTACTGTTTTGTTATTTTTGAATTCATGAAATTTCCCAAAAAAAGGCGTTTGAAAAAATTATTGCGCAAATACCGTGCAAAGGATAAAAAGTTGCAATGACTGTCATTTTATTCCCTAGGGAGTCTGCTAAAAAAAATTACATGTATAATTGTAGCGTGGTCTCCTTTAAGGCCCCAGGACTACGTTACCCAGAACCCCATTCAGCCCCAGGGCAGAGGTTCCACCGCAGAGACTCATGGGAGGGGTTACTTAAGTGAGAGGCGAGGCGGAGCTCGCTCTCTTGGGACACGGCGCTTCAAGCAACAAGTCATCCTGTGCGGATCGGCTGTGGGGCAAGACCTGAAGCCTGAGGCCTTGCTTGAAGTCCGAAGAGCCTTCCACCATACTGCGGAGCCTGGGTGGATCCTGACCTGTCGTGATAGGACGTGAGTTGGATCGGGGACTCGATCGGAGCAGAGGCTGTGTGCGACACACATGCGGTGGAAGTCCCAGGCTGGGATCGCGCCTGGAGTGGTGAGCGGGCACCTGCCCATATCAATAGACTGAGTTGTGTTCAGGCCTGTAGACTGCCTAGGCCCGCTGTTCGCTCACCAGTGTTCTTGGGGGGGGGGGGGGGTCCGGTAGCAGGACAGAGTTGAAGTACCTACCTACCCCCCCCCCGTTTTGCCCTGTTATTTCAAGTTACCACCCAATGTGGATTACAAATGGTTATTTCTTCAAGTGCACCAACGAAAGCTGGCCGGTGAAGAAACCTTCCTTCCTTAGGGAAAAGAGACTCAGTTCCAACCCATGTCAGGCCTGACTTAGGCGGGGAGTTAGAAAGTTTGTGTTACTACGCCATAGGAGAGCGCACGCCATAATAGCTCCGCGTGGTGGACACTGCGCGGCGCCATATTATTGTGCTGCACCTAGTACATTGATTGATGCAGGGCTCTGCAGGCCCATGTATATGTTGCATGTTATACCTTGAATCCTTCAATACCAGTAAAGCTGATATATATTTATATTCTTGCTTCAGCGTGTTGTCTGACTGTTTAGAGATTATTAAGTACAATACACCTGAGAGTGATAAGAGTTTAACCCTAGACTGACTGTGCCAGAGTGGGTCGAGTAAGATTGCCGGGGGTTGGCGGTACTGTGTGCAAGGCCCGAAATCAAACCAGCGGCTCTCTTAACTGGGGGTAGCGCTACACGTGGGGGCTCGTGAGTCCGGGATCCTGTTGCAGCAAATAGCAGCCAAAAAGTACCAGCATGGACCCACTAGAAGTAGTGAAGTGGTGCGCAGCAGTAAACACAGATCCAAATGGGGCAGTGATCATAGAACTCCCAGGGATCTGGCAAGAAGATGTAGTGAAACAGTTAGTGATGTCACTGTCCCCACAACAGAAGGCATGGATAGTGGATGTCAGAGCAGAATCTCCTTTGACATATGTACTGATAAAATGGAAGGATGGAGTCCCAGAAGACTTCAAGAAGCCAAGCATAGAAACGGCAGATAAACAAACTTATAAGCTAATACGCGCCCCACCCAACCTAAAAGATGTAAAGAAAGAAGAGAGTCCCAGGTCGCCGCAGGGCACTCTCAGCACAGAATTATGCGCGGTTCTAGGGGAAATCATAGCGCAATGCAAGAAAGACCCGGCAGATTATCAAATATCAGGATACCGGAAACTCACAATGTTTTCAGGAAGGAAACCTGTGCCTTCAGGCGAAGAAGGATTTGAGGAGTGGTTAGACGGTGCAACTCAGGCTCTAGAGGAGTGGGAAGTCCCAGACCACAGAAAGAAGCAGAGAATTGCTGAGAGCTTGAAGGGGCCTGCTTTAGAGGCCGTACGCAACCTCAAGATAAGTAAGACAGACTGTATTGCGCAGGACTATCTAGACATTCTGCAGAATGTGTTCGGCTGAACAGAGAAGATCACTGAACCTTACCTACCAACTGGAGCATTGCTATCAAAAGGCAGGGGAGAAGCTATCAGAGTTCATGACGCGCCTAGATAAAATACTGCACAAGATGATCCTAAAGAAGGGGATTGACCCGAAGAAGGTGGATGAGGCCCGGGTCCAACAGGTGATGAGAGGATCTCAACCCCTAGATCCCATCGCACTGGCACTACGTACAAGACAGGACGAGAAGAGCCTAGAGTACCCTGACTTGATTCGAGTAGTCAGAGAGGAAGAAGCTATGCTGGAGGAGAAAAAGAGGAGCCAACCAGTTGAGACGGTGAACCCTCCTCCGGTGATGGTCAGGACGGCCATGACCTTAGAAAGAGATGCAGAGGTGGATACCTTGAAGTCGCAGATGTCCCAAGTGCTGGGAATGTTGACCTCCTTGATGGAAAAGGAGTCAAGGGTACCAGAGAGGGAAAGTCTGAGGAAGGAATTGTTCCCGAATACCTCAGCACCCGCATCCCTGGAAAATTGGGGAAATGTGATCTGTTTCAATTGTGGGGGAGCTGGCCATCTTGCCAAAGTATGTGCCAGTCCCAAGAAGAAGAGACTGAATAACCGCAAGCCGCCGGAAAAACTTCAACGGGCCCCGGTGAAGGAGTCAACCGGGTGCCCATCATCAAGGAACTCCATACTGAATAAGAAGCACATGAGAGAAGGGGCCAGGACCCCACAGAAGAAACCAAGGGTTCCTCAGAAGGAACACACTCCAAAGAAACACAATAATGTCCCTCAGCGGGTAGCTACACCCATACAGAGGAGAGAGATCAATGCATACCAGGCTCAGGAGAGACTTGGGTCCAAAGACAAAAGGAGAAAGGAAAGTCAAAAAGGGAAATGCAAAGATCCAAGGAAAGAGACTCCTTCGAAGCAGTACCCAGAGAAACTGGTGTGTCCCTCTCCAATTGTATCCATTCAAGTGGAGGGGGTCTACACAAGAGCCCTGTTGGATACTGGGGCGCAGGTGACCCTGTTGTATCGAGACTTCTACGACAGGCACCTAAGTCACCTACCCATCCAGAAGATTGAAGACTTGGAGATATGGGTAATTGGAACAGAGAAGTTTCCTTATGATGGCTATCTACCCATAAAACTGACGTTTGACACATCCATAGCTGGGAAGGGGGAAGTGTTCGACACCTTGGCTGTGGTGTGCCCCCGACCGCCTGGAGCTAACAGGAGTTCCTTGATAATAGGAACCAACACGGATCTGGTCCGAAGACTTTTGGTCCCGCTAACAAGAAGGAAGAACCTCCCAGTCACGGAGATTCACCCAATGTTGAAGACCGCCTTCCAACGGCTGATCTTAGAGCAAAAGGCCCCGGAAGAGGGGGTAGGGAAGGTCTGGAGACTCGGGGGAAAAAAAGGGATAGTGCTGCAACCCGGTGAAGTAACCTGCTTGAAGGCCACAGTGAAACTCACTTGGGAGCAGCCGGGCCCTTTTGTGATGTTGGAACCTGACCCAAGAGAAGAACCTTCGGGCTTGGAGGTAGTCCCGGAAGTGGTCCCGGTGAGGGCCCTGAAGAAGGCCCACTGCAAGGTGCCTGTGAGTGTCAGAAACACCACGGATGGTCCCATGGAAGTCCCAGCCAGGCTGTTATTGGGCCGGGTGAGCCCAGCCACACCAGTTGCCTCATCAGATGTGGGGAAGACAGATGGAGAGAGTACAATGTGGGAGAAGCTTTCCATGGAGAATCCAAATCTGCCCAGGGCTTGGAGGGAGAGAGCCCGGAACCAGTTGATTCAGTGGGAGAGGATCTTCTCACATGATGAGTTTGATGTGGGGTGTGCTAGGAGTGCCACCCATCGAATCTGCCTCCAGGAAGACAAGCCCTTCAGAGAAAGGGTTAGGCGGGTTCCATTGGCAGACCTTGAAGATTTGAGGAAACAGCTTGCTGAGCTCAAGCGAACAGGTGTGATCCAAGAATCTAGAAGTCCGTATGCCTCCCCCATAGTAGTGGACCGGAAGAAGAACGGGTCACTAAGGTTGTGTATTGACTATAGGACCCTCAACAGGAGAACCACTCCGGATCAGTATACCACTCCAAGGATAGAAGATGCCTTGCAGAGCTTGTCCGGAGCCAAGTGGTTCAGTGTTATGGACTTAAAGAGTGGGTATTATCAGATCCCGATGCACCCAGAAGACAAAGAAAAGACGGGTTTCATAACCCCAGTGGGGTTCTTTGAATTCAACCGGATGCCTCAAGGTCTGTCTGGAGCTCCAGCCACATTCCAAAGACTCATGGAGAAGACTGTGGGAGACATGAACCTCATTGAGGTCCTTGTATACTTGGATGACATCATAGTCTTTGGCAGAACTTTGGAGGAACATGAAGAAAGGCTGGAGAAGGTCTTGAAGAGACTGAGTGAAGAAGGACTCAAGCTCTCACCTGAAGAATGCCAATTTTACCAGTCTTCAGTCAACTATCTGGGACACACAGTGTCCGAAAATGGGGTGTCCACAGACCCTGAAAAACTGGAGGCTGTCACCTCCTGGCCAAGACCTACCACCGTAACAGAACTCAGGTCCTTCCTAGGGTTCTGTTCCTATTATAGGAGGTTCATGGAGGGGTTTGCTCGAATAGTGAGACCCTTGAATGAGTTGCTGAAGACAGAGGGGGAAGAGGATGACTCGGGCCCCAGGAAGCGGGGGGAGTCAGTCAAGGACCAGTGGAATGAGAAGTGTGAAGGCGCCTTCCAGATGCTGAAAAAGAGCTTGACCACCGACCCTGTTCTGGCATATGCAGACCCAAAGAAGCCTTACGAACTCCATGTGGATGCCAGTCATGATGGTCTGGGAGGAGTACTCTACCAAGAGCATGAAGGGCAGCAGAGACCTGTTGCGTATGTGAGCAGAAGCTTGACCCCCTCCGAAAAGAACTATCCCACCCATAAGTTGGAGTTCCTGGCCCTCAAGTGGGCCGTAGTAGACAAACTTCGAGATTACCTATATGGGGCAGACTTCACTGTCAAAACGGATAACAACCCCCTTACCTACCTGTTTACCACAGCGAAGCTGGATGCCACAGGGCATAGATGGCTGGCGGCGTTGTCTGCCTTCAGTTTCAGCTTGAAATATAGACCTGGGGCGGGAATCCGAGATGCGGACGCCCTGTCCAGGAGGTCTCATGTCCCTACCCACAGTATTGAAGACTGAACCCAAGTGGCACCTGACGGAGTGCGGGCCCTTTGCCAAGGGGCTGAACTCCAAGCCAAGGGAGGCTCAAGAGCAGAAGAGATAGGGGTCACTATCGTAGGAGTCCCCAAGCAGTACTGTGGAGCAACCTTACTGAGGGATAACAACTTACCCAGACTGACCAAAAAGGAGTTGAGATCCGACCAACGAGAAGACCCTATGGGGAGATTGGTCTTAGAAGCATTAGAGAATCAGAACCCAAACATACTCCTACGTCACCCCTCGAAGGAAGCTCGCCTGTTGAAAAAAGAGTGGGACAGGCTACAGGTGCATCAGGTAGTGGTCTACCGAAGGGGCCCCTCTGATGACCAAGAAGACAAGTGGCAGTTGTTCCTGCCGGAGAAACACAGGGAGACGGTCATGATTGCCTTACATGACAACCATGGTCACCTGGGAGCGGAAAGGACTTTCCAACTTGTTAGAGACCGTTTCTATTGGCCCTGCATGAGGGCTGAAGTTGAGGAATACTGCCATTCATGTGCACGATGCATACAGAGAGACTCTGCCTCATCAAGCTGCCCCAATGGGCCATTTACAAAGTGAAGGCCCGCTTGACCTGGTGTGCATTGATTTCCTCTGCCTCGAACCCGACCTGAAGGGACTAGGAAATGTTCTGGTAGTAACCGACCATTTCACCCGGTATGCACAGGCTTTTCCAGCCAAGGACCAGAAGGCCTCTACTGTGGCCAAAATACTTGTGGAAAAGTACTTTATACATTATGGACTGCCACAAAGGCTCCATTCAGATCAGGGGAGGGATTTCGAGAGTAAGCTGATACGAAAACTCCTAGATGCCTTAGGGATCAAGAAAACCAGGACTACTCCTTATCATCCTCAAGGTGATGCTCAACCGGAAAGGTTCATTCGAACCCTGCTCAACATGCTGGGAACTTTAAGTGGCGAAAAGAAGCAACATTGAAGTAATCACATAGCGGCCCTTGTGCATGCTTACAACAGCACTGTCAGCGATGCTACAGGATATTCACCTTACAGACTTATGTTCGGGAGAGAAGCAAGATTGCCGGTGGATCTGGCCTACGGCACTTCCATAGATCATTGTTCTGCTGCTTCCCACAAGGGATATGTAGATAGACTTAGACACAATTTGAAGATGGCCTATGAGCAAGCTCAGGCGGCCTCGGAACAGAGGAGGGCTCGCAACAAGAGGAATTTCGACCTAAAGGTTAGGATCCAAGACCTACAACCAGGAGACAGAGTGTTGTTGCCGAACCTGGGGGTTCCTGGAAAACATAAGCTTGCAGATAGATGGAGACCAGAACCTTATGTCATTTGTAAAAAATTACCGGGCCTACCCATTTACAGACTTAAACCCGAAGGGAAGTTGGGGCCCTTGAAGACTTGGCATCGGAACCACCTACTTCCGCTAGCTGAAGCAGTTTGGTTACCTCCTAGGATGGATTCTCCTGAACCCATGTCCATTCTGAACACCCCTAGACCCAACACTCAGGTCTCAGACCCCTCGGATAGAGGGTACAGAAGATTCAGAAATGAGTGAAGATGAGAGAGAGGAAATTGGCTGGCTTTGGCCTTCCCAGGGCCCAACGACTTCTGCTATTGATCTTCCACCTGACAAAGATAACGAGGATCAGACACTGAATGCAGAAGCTAGAGAGTTCATTCCGTCTAGTCATTGGTCAGATGCTTGGGAGAGTGTCGGTGAACTATCCCCCGAGGAGGACCCAAGGGAAGCCATGTATCTTCCTGCTCCGGAGCCAGATGCTCCCGAATTAGAAGGAACTCCCGAGTTGGTTACAGAAGAAGAATCTGTTCCCACAGAAAGTCCAAGAGGACAGAGGAAGCGGAGGGCAATAAAACCTCCCAGGAGATTAACCTACCCACAAATGGGGGAGAGTGCGGAAGACACTGTATTCACTGCCAGAAGGAGTATGGAAGACCCTGACCCTCCCACTGTTCATTTGGTGGGAGGCAACCCCAGCTCACTCTCTGGCACAGTTAGACAGGATGCTGTTGTTAATGTGTCCTGTGGGCAGGGGAGTTCACTGCCTCGTTTCTGGTGGGAATTTCCTCTGCCGACATCATATGGAGAATTGATGGATGTTGTTAAATGTGTAGCTTGAAGTTATGTTATCTTTGGGGACCAAAGAGTTCAAGTGGGGGGAGTGTGTAGCGTGGTCTCCTTTAAGGCCCCAGGACTACGTTACCCAGAACCCCATTCGGCCCCAGGGCGGAGGTTCCACCACAGAGATTCATGGGAGGGGTTACTTAAGTGAGAGGCGAGGCGGAGCTCGCTCTCTTGGGACACGGCGCTTCAAGCAACAAGTCATCCTGTGCGGATCGGCTGTGGGGCAAGGCCTGAAGCCTGAGGCCTTGCTTGAAGTCCGAAGAGCCTTCCACCATACTGCGGAGCCTGGGTGGATCCTGACCCGTCGTGATAGGACGTGAATTGGATCGGGGACTCAATCGGAGCAGACGCTGTGTGCGACACACATGCGGTGTAAGTCCCAGGCTGGGATCGCGCCTAGAGTGGTGTTCTTGGGGGGGGGTCCAGTAGCGGGACAGAGTTGAAGTACCTACCCCCCCCCCCCCCCCGTTTTGCCCTGTTATTTCAAGTTACCACCCAATGTGGATTACAAATGGTTATTTCTTCAAGTGCACCAACGAAAGCTGGCCGGTGAAGAAACCTTCCTTCCTTAGGGAAAAGAGACTCAGTTCCATCCCATGTCAGGCCTGACTTAGGCGGGGAGTTAGAAAGTTTGTGTTACTACGCCATAGGAGAGCGCACGCCATAATAGCTCCGCGTGGTGGACACTGCGCGGCGCCATATTATTGTGCTGCACCTAGTACATTGATTGATGCAGGGCTCTGCAGGCCCATGTGTATGTTGCATGTTATACCTTGAATCCTTCCTTACTAGTAAAGCTGATATATATTTATATTCTTGCTTCAGTGTGTTGTCTGACTGTTTAGAGATTATTAAGTACAATACACCTGAGAGTGATAAGAGTTTAACCCTAGACTGACTGTGCCAGAGTGGGTCGAGTAAGATTGCCGGGGGTTGGCGGTACTGTGTGCAAGGCCCGAAATCAAACCAGCGGCTCTCTTAACTGGGGGTAGCGCTACATAATGTTTGGGGGTTCTGAGTAATTTTCTAGCAAAAAAATGATGATTTTTACATGTAGGAGAGAAGTGCCAGCATAGGTCCGGTATGGAAGTGGTTAAGCAAGCAAGGGGGAGGGTAAGGGTGAGGTCTGCAAACATTTCCCTCTGGGAGGAGCTGGGCCTCTATTTCTACATTCAGCAACACATTTCTCTGGACTGAGAAGTTGAAGTCAGTCTGGAGATACAATGTTCAGCTCCATCCTGTCTCTGTGTCTCTGCTGGCTTTGTTATCTGCTCCTCTTCCTAGGTGCTGGGGTCTTCCTCGCCTTCCTTCTCTACTGCGGCTATGTACAGTACATACACATGAAGTATGACCACATCCCCGGACCCCCCAGAGACAGGTCAGTAACCTCTGAAACTCTATGATCTACAGAACTGCAACAGGGCAGCCTACTGGGTCATGGGAGCTTTTATTGATCTGATAGTTACAATGTCTCAATGCTTCATACTTTTTATATATATTTTCTTTCTTTGTGCATTAAAGCGGAGTTCCACCCAAATTTGGAACTTCTGCTAAATCCACTCCTCGCCCCCTTGCATGCCACATTTGGCATGCAATTTTTTTTGGGGGGGGGGGTGTTGAGTGGGGGCTTCAGTAGGAGTGGGACTTCCTGTCCCACTTCCTCCTTCCGCCCTGGGGTCGCCTAGGCGATACGTCATATTGCCTTTTGGCGGCCCCTCCCTGTAGGCGATCACCTGGGACGTGACAGGTCCCAGGTGATCACCTGTCCACTCAGAGAGCGCTGCGCCGTTCGCGCATGCGCAGTGAGTGCCCGGCCGTGAAGCCCAGCCGGGTGCCCACACTATGAATGGAGGAGCCGGTGGAGAAGGGGGGGGGGGAGAGGAGCGGAGCTCCGGGCGTCGCGTCGCTGGACAGTGGAACAGGTAAGTGTATGTTTATTAAAACCCGGCAGATACACTTTTTGTAGCTGCTGACTTTTAATAAACATATGTAGCAGCCGGTTGGCGAGACGTCCTGATGCGTGTCGACAGCTTAATATCTAAGAACAACAATTCAGTTCTTGTGATTTCTTTCACAACCGGATTGAAATTCTTGGTGGCACATACTCCTTGGACTCTGACTAAGTGGGTATACCCCAACTTGTGGACCTAATATCACCAGGCGCCTCCTTATTGGTTACTTGCTTTTTGAAAAGCTGACTCGTTCTTTGCTTCTTTTCAGCTGCTGGTTTTAAGTTTTATGAGAAGTCACTGTGAGGGTTTGTTTTGCTTGGGGCTCTGTCTCTGCTCATCACCGAGGAGGAGATTCCATCTTCCCCCCTAGTGTGTGGGGTCACTCTTGGCTTTGCCGCTAATTTCTTCCAGCTTGGGTCATTTGGTGTTGTTCCCATTCAAACCAAAAAAACGATATTAGAGACATACTTCCCCTGACGAAGCCCAGATGGGCGAAACATGTTGGGACCATGTATGATCTCTTCAACTAAATATCAATATAACCACCATGCACAGTGCCTCATTATGTAAATGTGTTATATAGACAACCCCCTTTTTTAAAGCGTGTGTGTATATATATATATATATATATATATATATATATATATATTTTTTGTATTGATTGTTTAAATAAACTATATTTTTTTTACTGAATAATTATTGAGTTTTCTACTGCTATATAGATACTAAAATCAGCACCGCTATAGTCCCTCCCACTCTTTTCTTCACATTTTTCCAAACAATTGGGATGAGGTGCAAAAGCGGGTGTCTACCCTTAACCAGACCACAAAACCACTTTTCTCATATGTAGCACCCCCCTCACTCCCCTCTTTGTCTTCAGCTCGTCTTCTCTCTTGTCTAGGGGTATCTTAGAGGGGAGGGAGCGGGGACACCACGCCTGGCTTCCACCACATGTGTCAGTGGGGTATAAGCAACGTTCTTGTATTACCTTCGGGTCAGTGCTGTGCACCTGGATCCTCCCGCCAAGAGTCACCTTGAACAATGTCTGTCAGGAAATGAGCCCCACACCATAAAAGTTCAACACTCCTTTATTCTCCTTGAATGAACACAATCAGTTGAACTCCCTTAGTAAGAACAGAACAGGAAAGGAGGTGTGGATGCGAATAGGCCCAGACACAATTTGGTTCTCCACCTTCCTTCCTGAAAGTGGGTTGAGGTCTCCTAGCGAGGGGGAATTTCCTTCCAGGCGGTCTCCGACGAGAGGCTCACCTGTCACTGGCAATATGCTGCACCGGGTCTTCGAGTGAGGAGCTCCCCCCGGTCCATTACGCCTTCCGGATTCGGGTACCCACTCCCGGGGTTCCCTAGGATCTCCTTCCCTCACGGAACTCAGTGTTGGGCACTGAGCTCCGGACCTCCATCTGAGTACCTTACCCCAGGCTAAAGGTGCCTGGGATGGATTGTCCTCTAGGCCTAGGCCACCCAGAGGACCAACACGAACCACCGTCCGCAAGCTGAAGGTGCCTGGGACTTTGACCCCGTGACAAAGATGGCCGGCCCCTTTATATCCTCTCCCAGGAAGCACGGCGGGTTCCCCGCCCCACCATACCGCCGCCGAGGGAGGACAAAAAGGAGGCACAGCACACAGCAATGATTCAACCCCAGCCCAGGGCAACAGCGCCACCTACTGGGCTGCAGGGAATTACACATCACTAATGTCTCTGTCAAATTCAAATTTACACCCGGGAAAATACATACCCGCTACACATAAAAAAAGGCTGGAACTCCCCTTTAAAGTGTAATTCCACCAAAAAGGGACCGCCGCACCACTATATACGTCCTTATTTTGAAGAGGGATATCTCGGTAATGGCAGCAGCTGCTGCTGCCACAACCGAGGTATCCAACTCTTCAGGCGGCGGTCCTGTAAACGATAATGGTGGTCTCTGCGGCGGGTTCGCCGCGAGATCACCGTTAATGGCGGCGGGAGAGGGCCCCCCCCCCTCCTGCTGTTCTCCCGCGCCCTCTGCTGCTTACCAGAGCCATCGGTAGTGGCGGAGGCGATCGGGACCTGTCCGTGGCTGGGTATGGAGACGAGTGAGGGGGAAGATGGCCCCCACCTTTCTCCATACCATAGCAGGGACGGAAACGACGTCAAAACGTCACTTCCACCCATATGTCTTAAAGGGGAGTTCCAGCCTTTTTTATGTTTATTAAAAGTCAGCAGCTACAAAAAGTGTATCTGCTGGCTTTTAATAAACAGACACTTACCTGTTCCACTGTCCAGCGACGCGGCCGAACGGGGCCAATAATACCATGTTTCGGAAAATTTCTCATTTAGGCCCTTTTCCGTTGCTATCAAGTCGGGCCATTTTATTTTTGTCATTTTTTCAAATTACGACAATTTTATTTATTTTTTTATTGCAAGTCTAAATATGAGATGTGAGGTCTTTTTGACCCCAGATCTCATATTTAACCACATCAATACTGGGCACTTTCGCCCCCTTCCTTCCCAGACCAATTTTCAGCTTTCAGCGCTCTCGCATTTTCAATGACAATTGCGCGGTCATGCTACGTTGTACCCAAATGAAATTATCATTTTGTTCACACAAATAGAGCTTTCTTTTGGTGGTATTTATTCACGACTACGTTTTTTATTTTTTGCGATATAAGCGAAAAACGAGCAGAAATTTGAAAAAAATAAAAATATTTTCGTCTATTTTAAAAAAAATCCAATCAAATTGAATTTTGTCATAAATTTAAGCCAAAATGTATTCTGCTACATGTTTTTGGTAAAAAAAATCCCGTTAGGTGTATAATAATTGGTTTGTGTGATCACGGACATATGTACGCAAATGATCATTGGGACATATGATTTTACTGTCACATATATGGGGGACATATATGTGTGTGTGTGTGTGTGTGGGGACGTGTGTGTGTGTGTGTGGGGACGTGTGTGTGTGTGGGTGTGGGGGGACATATGTGTGTGGGTGTGGGGGGACATATGTGTGTGTGTGTGGGGGGGGGGGACGTGTGTGTGTGGGTGTGGGGGGACGTGTGTGTGTGTGTGGGTGTGGGGGGACGTGTGTGTGTGTGTACGTGTGTGTGGGGACGTGTGTGGACGTGTGTGTGTGTGTGTGGGGGGACGTGTGTGTGTGTGTGGGGGTGTGTGTGTGTGTGTGTGTGTGGGGACATGTGTGTGTATGCAAATGATCATTGGGACATATGATTTTACTGTCACATATATGGGGGACATGTGTGTGTGTGTGTGGGGACGTGTGTGTGTGTGGGGACGTGTGTGTGTGTGGGGACGTGTGTGTGTGTGTGGGGACGTGTGTGTGTGTGTGGGGACGTGTGTGTGTGTGTGTGGGGACATGTGTGTGTGTGTGTGTGTGTGTGGGGACGTGTGTGTGTGTGTGTGTGTGTGGGGGGACATATGTGTGTGTGTGTGGGGGGACATATGTGTGTGTGTGTGTGGGGACGTGTGTGGGTGTGGGGGGACGTGTGTGTGTGGGGACGTGTGTGTGTGGGGACGTGTGTGTGCGTGTGTGGGGACGTGCGTGTGTGGGGACGTGCGTGTGTGGGGACGTGCGTGTGTGGGGACGTGCGTGTGTGGGGACGTGCGTGTGGGGACGTGTGTGTGTGGGGACATGTGTGTGTGTGTGTGTGGGGACATGTGGGTGTGGGGGGGACGTGTGTGGGTGTGGGGGGACGTGTGTGTGTGTGTGTGTGTGTCTGCATGTGGGGACGTGCGTGTGTGGACGTGTGTGTGTGTGTGTGTGGACATGTGTCTGTGTGTCTGTGCGTGTGTGGACGTGTGTCTGTGCGTGTGTGGACGTGTGTCTGTGCGTGTGTGGACGTGTGTCTGTGCGTGTGTGGACGTGTGTCTGTGCGTGTGTGGACGTGTGTCTGTACGTGTGTCTGTGCGTGTGTGGACGTGTGTCTGTGCGTGTGTGGACGTGTGTCTGTGCGTGTGTGGACGTGTGTCTGTGCGTGTGTGGACGTGTGTCTGTGCACGTGTGTCTGTGCGTGTGTGGACGTGTGTCTGTGCGTGTGTGGACGTGTGTCTGTGCGTGTGTGGACGTGTGTCTGTGCGTGTGTGGACGTGTGTGTGTGGGGACATGTATTTTGGGGACATGTTTGTTTACTTTGAGTGTTTATACTGTGTGGGGACACTAGGCTTGTAATCAGTGAGTAAAAAGCTGAAAAAAACAGCTCATACTCACTGATCACCAGCCAGCTGCAGCGATCCGCTCTCCTCACCGACGACTTCTGTGTGAGGAGAGCTGATTGCCTAGCAACTGGCTTCCTGTTTACATCACATGACGGCTGTGATTGGACACGGCCGTCATGTGATCAGGAGGGCCAATCACAGAGCCCTCCTGCCGAATCGAGATGCGCCGTGTCCGGGTGACACGAGTGCATCGGGATTGTGCCGCTGCGCGCGATCCCCCTCCTTCTGAGGGACGTTCCTGAACGTCCACTCAGGAGAGAGCGCCCACCCGACCATATATGTACAGTGGCCGGGTGGGAAGTAGTTAAGAGGACCTGTCGTGCTTTTTTTCTATAACAAGGGATGTTTACATTCCTTGTAATAGGAATAAAAGTGACCCATTTTTTCTTTTTTTTTAAACTGTAAAAATAAATAAAATCAAGTAAAAAAAAAAAAAAAAGTGTTCAAAGCGCCCTGTCCCGACGAGCTCGCGCGCAGAAGCGAACGCATATGTGAGTAGCGCCCGCATATGAAATTGGTGTTCAAACCACTCATGTGAGGTATCGACGCGATCGTTAGGGCGAGAGCAATAATTCTTATAATAGAACCCCTCTGTAACTCAAAACATGCAACCTTTAGAATGATTTAAACGTCGCCTATGGAGATTTTTAGGGGTAAAAGTTTGACGCCATTCCATGAGCGGGCGCAATTTTGAAGCGTGACATGTTGGGTATCAATTTACTCGGCGTAACATTATCTTTCACAATATAAAAAAAAATTGGGCTAACTTTACTAATCTCTTATTTTTTTAATTAAAAAAAGTGTTGTTTTTTTTCCCCAAAAAAGTGCGCTTGTAAGACCGCTGCGCAAATACGATGTGACAAAAAGTATTGCAATGACCACCATTTTATTTTCTAGGGTGTTAGAAAAAAAAATGTGTAATGTTTGGGGGTTCTATGTAATTTTCTAGAAAATAAATTGTTTTTTAACTTGTAAACAACAAATCTCAAAAAGAGGCTCGGTCCTTTAAAGCGGAGATTCACCGTAATTTTTTTTTTTTAACCACTTCCCACCCGGCCACTGTACATATACGGCCGGGTGGGTGCTCTCTCCTTCTGAGAAGACATTCAGGAACGTCCCTCAGAAGGAGCGAGATCGCTCGCGCGCGTTACCGCGCAGCGGCGCGATCCTGATGCACTCGTGTCACCCGGACACGGCTCATCCTAGATCAGCAGAAGGGCTCTGTGATTGGCCCTCCTGATCACAGGACAGCCGTGTCCAATCACAGCCGTCATGTGATGTAAACACATAGCCGGTTGCTAGGCGATCGGCTCTCCTCACACAGAAGAGGTCGGCGAGGAGAGGAGAGCGGATCGCTGCAGCCCGGCTGGTGATCAGTGAGTATGAGCTGTATTTTACAGCTTTTTACTCACTGATCACCAGCCTAGTGTCCCCACAATGTAAAACACACACACAGTAAACACACGTCCCCCACATGTCCCCACATAGTAAAAACACCTGTCCCCCACATATGTAACAGTAAAATCATCTGTCACAATGATCATTTGTCTGTGATCTCCTGCGCACATCTGTACATGATCATTTGCGTACATCTGTCCGTGATCACACAAACCAATTATTATACACTTAACGGGATTTTTTTTTACCAAAAACATGTAGCAGAATACATTTTGGCTTAAATTTATGACAAAATTAGATTTTATTGGTTTTCTTTTAACCACTTAACGACCGCCCACCGCCGATTTACGTCGGCAGAATGGCACGGACAGGCAGAATCACGTAGATCTACGTGATCGCCTTTGTGCAGTTGGGGGGTCCATCCGGACCCCCCTTCACTGCAGTGAGCGGCCGTTAAGTGTTCGGGAGCGATCAGGCATGAGGGGGCGGCCGCTCGATTCCGCCCCCCCCCCTCGCGATCGCTCCCGGCCAATGAAATTGCTTCCTCCGCCATGTGATGTAAACACAGGCTGGAGGAAGTGATGTCATCTTCCTCGCCGCGGTCTTTTCGTTCCCGGCGCCGAGGAGTGAAGACAGAGGTTAGTGCTCCAACAGTCCACTGACACGTAGGTACACATAGGCACACAAATCACCCCCCAGTCACCCCCAGATCACCCCCCAGGTCACCCCAAAGCCCCCAATCACAGTGTCACTGATTGCAGTGATCATTTATTTTACTGATCACTGCATTTAGTGTCATCTGTGATTGTAAAAAGTTGCAAGGCAGTTAGGATTAGGCCCCTTTAGGTCCAGGGTAGCCCCCTAACCCCCCCTAATAAAGGTTTAACCCCTTGATCACCCCCCAGGTAACCCTTTCACCCCCTAACTTCAGCGTCACTAAGCGATTGTTTTTCCGATCGCTGTATTCGTGTCGCTGGTGTTTTAGATAGGCAGTTATTTTTTTTTTAGGTTCGCCGCAGGTTTTTATTGGTGTCAGGTACCCCCATATTTAACCTAATAAAGGTTTTAACCCCCTGATTGCCCCTAGTTAACCCTTTCACCAGTGATCACCATATAAAGGTTACGGGTGACGCTGGTTGATTAGTTTGCTTTTTATAGCATCAGGGCACCCGCCGTATATAACCCAATAAAGGTTTAACCCCCCTGATCGCCCGGCGGGTGAGATCAATTAGGTTTTAGCGCCAGAGAGGGTCTGCGTCGCCCCAGGCAGTGTTAGGTTAGTGCCAGTAACGCTAACACCCACGCGCAAAGCATACACCCCCCTTAGTGGTATAGTATCTGATCAGATCTATACTAGCATCCCCAGCGGTTTAGGGTTCCCAAAAACGCAGTGTTAGCGGGATCAGCCCAGATACCTGCTAGTACCTGCGTTTAGCCCCTCCGCCCAGCCCAGCCCAGCCCACCCAAGTGCAGTATCGATCGATCACTGTCACTTACCAAACACAACACACATAACTGCAGCGTTCGCAGAGACAGGCCTGATCCCTGCGATCGCTAACAGTTTTTTTGTAGCGTTTGATATATTTGCTGACGACAGTCAGGTGCTTTTTTTCCTGTGAATCTTACTAGTGTACCCCTAAATTTAGAGCCCAAAATGGCAAGTCGAAGGTACACTAGTAAAGAGGCCTACGAGATTCTGAGCATGACAGATAGTGAAGAGGAGGTCACGTATCTGTCAGATTCAGGCTCAGAATATCTTCCCGTAGAAGACAGTGACGTCAGCGGCCCCACGTCAGATAGCTCTGACGACGAAGTTGAGGTCCCTGCTAAGGTCAGGCGTACCCGATCCCGATCTTCTGAGGTTGTTGAGGAGCAAGAACCGCAGGTCTCTCGTATCATGGAGCAGAGTAGTACTAGCGCCGCTATTCCTTCTGGTGAACTGGCAAGCACCAGCGGCCTAGTACAGCCTGGACGTACATCCAGCACTGCAGTAACACTTGGTGACGTGGCGAGTCCCATAAGTGCAGTTCAAGCTGGCGAGGTGGCAAGCACAAGTAGTGTCCCGCTGCCACCAAGAAGACAAAGGCAGGCCCGTCGTGCCCATACTGCCCTTCCTGCAGAATTCGCCTATCCTGATTGGGTCCCCACCACTTCTGCAGAACCCGTACTTCCCCCATTCACTGCCCAACCCGGTATTCAGGTGGAAACAGCTGATTTTATGCCAATCGATTTTTATTCGCTGTTTTTCACGGAAGATCTCTATAGATCTATTGTGGACCAGAGTAATTTATATGCTGGTCAATTTATCGCCGCTAACCCCCAGTTGCCTAAAATTGCCAGAAATTGGAAACCAATTACGGTTTCCGAATTTAAGACCTTTCTGGGCCTTTCCCTCAACATGGGCACACATAAATTTCCGTCATTGCGTGCTTATTGGTCCACGCACCCAATTGACCACATGCCCGTGTTCTCTGCCTCCATGTCCAGGGCACGATACGAGCAGATTTTGCGGTTCATGCACTTCAACGACAATGAACTTTGTCGTCCACGTGGGGACCCTGAATACGACCGGCTCTATAAAATTCGGCCCCTCATAAACCACTTCAACAAACGTTTTGCAGCCTTGTTTACTCCCGATCAAGTTGTCTGCGTTGATGAGTCCCTGATTAAATTTTCTGGCCGCTTGTCTTTCAAGCAGTACCTTCCCAGCAAGCGTGCCAGATACGGGGTCAAGCTCTACAAGTTCTGTGACAGGGCAACAGGCTATGTAGTGAACTTTACGGTTTATGAGGGAAAAGACAGTCAGATTGAGTCGGTCAACTGCCCGGATTACATAGGGAGCGCTGGCAAGATAGTGTGGAACTTGGTGTCACCCTTATTCGGAAAGGGGTACCACTTGTATGTGGACAATTATTACACGAGCGTGCCACTGTTTAGTCACTTGTTTGATCATAAGATTGGAGCATGTGGCACCGTGCGACCTAATCGCTGGGGCTTTCCCCAGCGGCTTGTAGATGCCCGTCTTAGGCTGGGGGAGAGAGCCTGCTTGAAGTGTAATAACTTGCTCGCTATGAAGCGGAGGAACATTAAGAATGTTTTCCTTCTTACCTCCCTTCATGCACACACGACAGTCCAAATTCGTACGGCGACTGGTGTTGTGGAGAAACCCCTCTGTGTCCACGAATATAACCAAAATATGGGAGGGGTGGACCTCAACGACCAGTTGATGGCGCCGTATCTAATTGACCGTAAGGCGAGACGCTGGTACAAAAAAGTGTCTCTATCATTATTCCAATTGGCTTTGCTGAACGCTCATGTGCTATACAGAGCTTCAGGCGGGACGTTATCTCTTCTAAAATTCCAGAATGAGATAGTCACAGAACTCCTGTATCCAGGCGGTTCTGCACCTCACCATCCCCAACCAAATGCAGTAAGCCGGCTGCATGAGAGGCATTATTCGTATGTCCTCCCGAGTACCCCTACCCAAAGCCACCCCCAAAAAAGATGTCGTGTCTGTAGCAAGCGCGGATTTAGGCGTGACACCCGTAGTTTTTGTCCACTCTGTCCTGACAAGCCTGGTCTTTGCCAAGGTGAATGTTTTGAACGCTACCACTCAAAAGTGAAGTTTTAGCGTAGGGTACAGCATTTCACAGACTAGGACACACTTACACAGGGTCTCCCAAGATGCCATTACATTTTGAGAGACCCGAACCATTACAGTTGTAAAGTTACAAAAAAAAGTGTAAAAAAGAAAAAAAAAACGTAAAAAACAAAACACAAAAAAAATATAAAATAAAAAAACCAAAAATAGTTGTCGTTTTATTGTTCTCTCTCTCTCTATTTTCTCTCTATTGTTCTGCTCTTTTTTTTACTGTATTCTATTCTGCAATGTTTTATCATGCTTGCTTTTCAGGTATGTAATTTTTTGTTTTCAGGTGCGCCATTCAACTGCAGCGCGGAATTATTTATCTTGACAGCAACAGCGTTTGCTCCCACGATACATAAAGCCGTGACTCCAGTGCTGTAGGAGGTGATTTCACCACCACAGTTCAAAAAAAGAGCATATATGCCGAAGCATGGGGGCAGCAGGGGCGGAGGAGCGATTTTGCTCCTAATGCCGCGTACATACGGTCGAAATTCCGACCGTGTGTACGCGGCATAACTTTTTTGCGGGAGGATGCCCCCATGCTTCGGCATATATATATTTTAGGCACAGGTTGCGTTAAAACATTTTTTTATTTTTTACTAGGTTTTGTTTTGGTATTTGCTTTGCAGGTATGGCATGGTAAGGTCTTACTGTTGTACTGTAATGTTACTTTGTTTTAATGTTAACCACCATTTGCTTAGCAGGTACGTCATTCAGTTGCAGCGCGGATCTATTTATCTTGACAGCAACAGCGTTTGCTCCCACGATACATAAAGCCGTGACTCCAAAGCTGTAGGAGGTGATTTCACCACCACAGTTAAAAAAAAGAGCATATATGCCGAAGCATGGGGGCAGCAGGGGCGGGGGAGCGATTTTGCTCCTAATGCCGCGTATATACGGTCGAAATTCCAACGGAGGCTTATCCGCGGAAAAGTCCGACCGTGTGTACGCGGCATAACCTTTTATGCCGCGTACATACGGTCGAAATTCCGACGAAGGCTTGACCGTGTGTACGCGGCATAACTTTTTTGCGGGAGGATGCCCCCATGCTTCGGCATATATGCCCATCATTAGAAGTGGGTGGATGAAGGGAGGTATTCTAATGGTGGGCATACCCACCAATCAATCTCTTTTTTTCGTTCAGCCAATAGGCTGTATGAAAAAAAAGATTACAATACATGTCCAACAAGGACCAGCAATGTACTGGTATGTTGCTGGAATTTGAATGTTTATACCAGAATGATGCCTGCGGGTTTAGGTATCATCTTGGTATCATTCTTTTCAGCCAGCAGCCGGCTTTCATGTAAAAGCAATTCTAGCAGATAATTAGCCTCTAGACTGCTTTTACAAGCAGTGGGAGGGAATGTCCCCCCCCCCCCCGGATATAAAAAGCGCCATTGGGAAATTGGGAAAGCATTTTATCACACCGATCTTGGTGTGGTCAGATGCTTTGAGGGCAGAGGAAAGATCTAGGGTCTAACCCCCCAATTTTTTTCAAAAAAAGAGTACCTGTCACTACCTATTGCTATCATAGGGGATATTTACATTCCCTGAGATAACGATAAAAATGGTAAAAAAATAAAATATGGAAGGCACAGTTTAAAAATAAAATAAAAAAGCCAAATAAATAATAAAAAAAAAAAAAAAAAAAGCACCGCTGTCCCCCCCTGCTATTGCGCAAAGGCGAACGCACGCGTCGGTCTAGCGTCATATGTAAACAGCAATTGCATCATGCATGTGAGGTATCACCGCGAAGGTCAGATCGAGGGCAGTCATTTTAGCAGTAGACCTCCTCTGTAAATCTAACGTGGTAACCTGTAAAGGCTTTTAAATGCTTTTAAAAATGAATGTAGTTTTGTCGCCGCTGCGCGTTTGTGCGCAATTTTAAAGCATGTCGTGTTTGGTATCCATGTACTCGGCCTATGATCATCTTTTTTATTTCATCAAACATTTGGGCAATATAGTGTTTTTTAGTGCATTAAAAATAAAAAAAGTGTGTTTTTCCCCCAAAAAATGCGTTTGAAAAATCGCTGCGCAAATACTGTGTGGAAAAAAAAAAATGCAACACCCACTATTTTAATCTGTAGGGCCTTTGCTTTAAAAAAATATATAATGTTTGGGGGTTCAACATAATTTTCTTGCAAAAAAAAATTTTCTTTCATGTAAACAAAAAGTGTCAGAAAGGGCTTTGTCTTCAAGTGGTTAGAAGAGTGGATGATGTGTGACATAAGCTTCCTAATGTTGTGCATAAAATGCCAGGACAGTTCAAAACCCCCCCAAATGACCCCATTTTGTAAAGTAGACACCTCAAGCTATTTGCTGAGAGGCATGTTGAGCCCATTGAATATTTTTTTTTTTTGTCCCAAGTGATTGAATAATGACCAAAAAAAAAAAATGTACAAAAAGTTGTCACTAAATTATATATTGCTCAAACATGCCATGGGCATATGTGGAATTACACCCCAAAATACATTCTGTTGCTTCTCCTGAGTACGGGGATACCACATGTGTGGGACTTTTTGGGAGCCTAGTCGCGTACGGGACCCCAAAAACCAAGCACCGCCTTCAGGATTTCTATGGGTGTAAATTTTTGATTTCACTCCTCACTGCCTATCACAGTTTCGGAGGCCATGGAATGCCCAGATGGCACAAAACCCCCCCAAATGACCCCATTTTGGAAAGTAGACACCCCAAGCTATTTGCTGAGAGGTATGTTGAGTATTTTGCAGATCTCGCTTTTTGTCACAAAGTTTTGAAAATGTAAAAAAAGAAAAAAAAATGTCTTTCTTAATTTTCAAAAACAAATGAGAGCTGTAAAATACTCACCATGCCTCTCAGCAAATAGCTTGGGGTGTCTACTTTCCAAAATGGGGTCATTTGTGGGGGTTTTGGGCTATTTTGACATTTTATGGCCTTCAAAACTGTGATAGGTAGTGAGGAGTGAAATCAAAAATTTATGCCCTTAGAAACCTTGAAGGCGGTGCTTGGTTTTTGGGGTCCCGTACGTGGCTAGGCTCCCAAAAAGTCCCACACATGTGGTATCCCCGTACTCAGGAGAAGCAGCAGAATGTATTTTGGGGTGTAATTCCACATATAACCATGGCATGTGTGAGCAATATATCATTTAGTGACAACTTTTTGTACATTTTTTTTTTTTCTTTTTGTCATTATTCAATCATTTGGGACAAAAAAAAAAAATATTCAATGGGCTCAACATGCCTCTCAGCAAATAGCTTGGGGTGTCTACTTTCCAAAATGGGGTCATTTGGGGGGGTTTTGTGCCATCTTGGCATTTTATGGCCTTCAAAACTGTGATAGGTAGTGAGGAGCGAAATCAAAAATGTATGCCCTTAGAAACCTTGAAGGCGGTGCTTGGTTTTTGGGGTCCCGTACGCGGCTAGGCTCCCAAAAAGTCCCACACATGTGGTATCCCCGTACTCAGGAGAAGCAGCAGAATGTATTTTGGGGTGTAATTTCACATATGCCCATGGCATGTGTGAGCAATATATCATTTAGTGACAACTTTGTGCAAAAAAAAAACAGTTTGTCATATTCCCGCAACCTGTGGCAAAATATAAAATATTCCATGGACTCAACATGCCTCTCAGCAAATAGCTTGGGGTGTCTACTTTCCAAAATGGGGTAATTTGGGGGGGTTTTGTGCTATTTTGGCATTTTATGGCCTTCAAAACTGTGATAGGTAGTGAGGAGTGAAATCAAAAATTTACGTCCTTAGAAATCCTGAAGGCGGTGCTTGGTTTTTGGGGCCCTGTACGCGGCTAGGCTCCCAAAAAGTCCCACACATGTGGTATCCCCGTACTCAGGAAAAGCAGCAGAATGTATTTTGGGGTGCAATTCCACATATAACCATGGCATGTGTGAGCAATATATCATTTAGTGACAACTTTTTGTACATTTTTTTTTTTTCTTTTTGTCATTATTCAATCATTTGGGACAAAAAAAAAAAATATTCAATGGGGTCAACATGCCTCTCAGCAAATAGCTTGGGGTGTCTACTTTCCAAAATGGGGTCATTTGGGGGGGTTTTGTGCCATCTTGGCATTTTATGGCCTTCAAAACTGTGATAGGTAGTGAGGAGTGAAATCAAAAATTTATGCCCTTAGAAACCTTGAAGGCGGTGCTTGGTTTTTGGGGTCCCGTACGCGGCTAGGCTCCCAAAAAGTCCCACACATGTGGTATCCCCGTACTCAGGAGAAGCAGCAGAATGTATTTTGGGGTGTAATTTCACATATGCCCATGGCATGTGTGAGCAATATATCATTTAGTGACAACTTTGTGAAAAAAAAAAAAAGTTTGTCATATTCCCGCAACTTGTGGCAAAATATAAAATATTCCATGGACTGAACATGCCTCTCAGTAAATAGCTTGGGGTGTCTACTTTCCAAAATGGGGTCATTTGGGGGGGGTTTGTGCTATTTTGGCATTTTATGGCCTTCGAAACTGTGATAGGTAGTGAAATCAAAAATTTGCGCCCTTAGAAATCCTGAAGGCGGTGCTTGGTTTCCGGGGTCCCGTACGTGGCTAGGCTCCTAAAAAGTCCCACACATGTGGTATCCCCGTACTCAGGAGAAGCAGCAGAATGTATTTTGGGGTGCAATTCCACATATAACCATGGCATGTGTGAGCAATATATCATTTAGTGACAACTTTTTGTAATTTTTATTTTTTTTTTGTCATTATTCAATCACTTGGGACGAAAAAAAAAAATATTCAATGGGCTCAACATGCCTCTCAGCAATTTCCTTGGGGTGTCTACTTTCCAAAATGGGGTCATTTGGGGGGGTTTTGTACTGCCCTGCCATTTTAGCACCTCAAGAAATGAGATAGGCAGTCATAAATTTAAAGCTGTGTAAATTTCAGAAAATGTACCCTAGTTTGTAAACGCTATAACTTTTGCGCAAACCAATAAATATACGCTTATTGACATTTTTTTTACTAAAGACATGTGGCTGAATACATTTTGGCCTAAATGTATGACTAAAATTGAGTTTATTCGATTTTTCTTATAACAAAAAGTAGAAAATATCATTTTTTTTCAAAATTTTCGGTCTTTTTCTGTTTATATCGCAAAAAATAAAAATCGCAGAGGCAATCAAATACCATTAAAAGAAAGCTCTATTTGTGGGAAGAAAAGGACGCAAATTTCATTTGGGTACAACATTGCATGTCCGCACAATTTACAGTTAAAGCAGCGCAGTGCCGAATCCCAAAAACAGGCTTGGTCCTAATGGCCCGAAATGGTCCGGGGCTTAAGTGGTTAAAATGGAAAGAAGAAAATTGTTTTTTTTTTTAAATTTCCGCTCTTTTTTCACTTATATCGCAAGAAATAAAAAAACGGAGTCGTGAATAAATACCACCAAAAGAAAGCTCTATTTGTGCGAACAAAATGATAAAAATTTAATTTGGGTACAGTATTGCATGACCGCGCAATTGTCATTGAAATTGCGAGAGCGCTGAAAGCTGAAAATTGGTCTGGGAAGGAAGGGGGTGAAAGTGCCCGGTATTGAAGTGGTTAAAAGCCAGCAGCTACAAATACTGCAGCTGCTGACTTTTAAAAAAAGGACACTTACCTGTCCAGGTCGGCAGCCGAAGCCGAGCTACCGCTCGGCTCTCGGCTTCCCCCGCCGCCATCCTCGGTGAGGGAATCAGGAAGTGAA
Organism: Rana muscosa; assembly: GCA_029206835.1. NCBI lineage: Eukaryota > Metazoa > Chordata > Amphibia > Anura > Ranidae > Rana > Rana muscosa. Next base: position 229,613,569 of record CM055126.1, read on the forward strand.
GCGCTGCGGCTTCACTGCCCGGTTCCCTACGGTGCATGCGCGAGTTGCGCTGCGCCGTCCTCACTGGTTCCCGCTGTGTTCTGGCAGCCGAGTGTTTCCCAGAACACAATGGGGGAGGGGTGACGCGAAGGGGAGGGACTCCTGCGGGAGTCTGCTCCCGGAAGTGGTGCAAATACCTGTTTTATACAGGTATCTGCGCCCCCTCCCCCCTGAAAGGTGCAAAATGTGACACCGGAGGGGGGGGGGGGAGGCTTTCGAAAAGCGGAGGTTCACTTTTGGGACACAACAATAGCCATAGCAGCCCATGTGGCCTAGGGTAGGAGGGGGGCCATTAGGTAGGCTGTTCAGGAATGGTGGCCACACAATCAAATCACCAAACAATGGAATAGCCGTAATGGCTGGTTTACACAGGCATTGCCCTCTGAAGAGCAATCTAAAGTGGATTGCTTTAAAGACAGAGTTTGATAGGTGATAGGCTCGGACCACTGGTTTTAACTGGGTGTTTAGCCTCGGTGCATGAGGCTTCAACATTTAAGTGCGAGCAGAAGGCGCATACAGTGCCTTGAAAAAGTATTCATACCCCTTGCAATTTTCCACATTTTGTCATGTTGCAACCAAAACAGTAAATGTATTTTATTGGGATTTTATGTGATTGATCAACACAAAGTGGCACATAATTGTGAAGTGGAAAGAAAATGATAAATGGGTTTCAATTTTTTTCACAAATAAATATGTGAAAAAGTATGGGGGGCATTTGTATTCAGCCCCCTTTACTCTGATACCCCTAACTAAAATCTAGTGGAACCAATTGCCTTCAGAAGTCACCTAATTAGTAAAAAGTCCACCTGTGTGTAATTTAATCTCAGTATAAATACAGCTGTTCTGTGAAGCCCTCAGAGGTTTGTTAGAGACCCTTTAGTGAACAAACAGCATCATGAAGGCCAAGGAACACACCAGACACATCAGGGATAAAGTTGTGGAGAAGTATAAAGCAGGGTTAGGTTATAAAAAAAAAATATCCCAAGCTTTGAACATCTCACAGAGCTCTGTTCAATCCATCATCTGAAAATGGAAAGAGTATGGCACAACTGCAAACCTACCAAGACATGGCCGTCCACCTAAACTGACCGGTCGGGCAAAACGAACATTCATCAGAGAAGCAGCCAAGAGGCCCCATGGTAACTCTGGAGGAGCTGCAGAGATCCACAGCTCAGGTGGGAGAATCTGTCCACAGGACAACTATTAGTCGTGCTTCTCCACAAATCTGCCCTTTTATGGAAGAGTGACAAGAAGAAAGACATTGGTGAAAGAAAGTCATAAGAAGTCCAGTTTGCAGTTTGTGAGAAGCCATGTGGGGGACACAGCAAACATGTGGGGGACACAGCAAACATGTGGAAGAAGGTGTTCTGGTCATAGGAGACCAAAATTAAACTTTTTGGTCTAAAAGCAAAACGCTATGTTCACAGACGCTCTCCATCCAATCTGACAGAGCTTGAGATATTTTGCAGAGAAGAATGGGCAAAAATGTCCCTCTCTAGATGTGCAAAGCTGGTAGAGACATCCCCAAAAAGACTTGCAGCTGTAATTGCAGAGAAAGGCGGTTCTACAAAGTATTGACTCCGGGGGGGCGCCATACAAATGTACCCCCCACACTTTTTACATATTTATTTGTACAAAAATTGAATAACATTTATCATTTTCCTTCCATTTCACAATTATGTGCCAATTTGTGTTGGTCTATCACATAAAATACATTTATGTTTTTGGTTGCAACATGACAAAATTTGGAAAATTTCAAGGGGTATGAATACTTTTTCAAGGCACTGTATGTGCTGCCACCAACCTGTAAAACTCTGAAAGCTGCTGAGGCTGGATGGTGCACTGATTGGTATTAATGTTACGGGCAGCATGCATCCAGGGACGTGGATATGTGTCATCTCTGCACCCCCACACACATCTTTGCACACCTTCACAGCCCCCTGCAGAATTCCATCCCCCCCACAATTCTCTGCACCCCTCATATGTATCCCCAAGTACATCTCAGTAACCTCAGCAAACCTTTGTATCCCAGCAAACCTCTGCACCCCCACTCTCAGCACACTTCTGCACCCATAAGTCTCAGCACCCCCAGCAAAGCTGCATATATGTGTGTGTGTGTGTGTGTGTGTACACACACCCCTGCAAGGGGGTACAGAGGTGTCCTGGGGGGGGGGTACAAGCATAAAATGTGGATATGGAGATGGGCTGGGCATTCAGAGATGTGTTGAGGGGTTACGGAGGTGTGCTGTGCCATTTGTGGAGCATAATGTAATATTGGGGGTGGAGCATAATGTAATATTGGGGGTGGAGCATAATGTAATATTAGTGGAGCAACTTTATTGCAAATCGCACTTTTACCTGTGAAGAGAAAAAAAATCCTTGCACCAGCCCTGCAGCCCAGTGCAGGGGCTGCAGTTCACTTTTAAGGTCGGTTAAGTTCATATTTTTACAATGAGAAATTTTTGTGTGTGTTTTTACATTTTAGAGGGGGTGTCCGATATGGGATCCGCCCCGGGTGCCAAATGTTCTAGGCCTGTCCCGTCTAACTGGGACAGGCACTGGCTCTACTGTGAGTATAACAGGGGTGTGTGTACACACATACATGCAGCTTTGCTGGAGGTGCTGAGCAGGGGCGTACCTAAAACATTTGGCACCCGGGGGCGGATCCCATATCTGGCACCCCCCCCCCTAAAAACACGCGCAAAAATTTGTCATTGTAAAAATATGAATTTAACCTACCTTAAAAGTGAACTGCAGCCCCTGCACTGGGCTGCAGGCTGGTGCAAGGATTTTTTTCTCTACACAAGTGAAAGTGAGATTTGCATTACAGTTCCTATCCTAATATTACATTATGCTCCACCCCTAATATTACATTATGCTCCACCCCTAATTATACATGATGCTCCACCCCAAATCAGAGGCGTACCAAGGGGGGGCGGGGGTGCGGTCCACCCCGGGTACCACACATTGAGGGGGGGGGGGAAGACCCGACCGTGCCGTTAAATAATTTTTTTTTTTAGTAGTCCCCAGGGAGCGGGCTGCCAGCTCCCCTCCTTCGCTCGGTGTTACCGAGCGGTGTGCAAGGGAGGTAGACAGCCGGGAGAGGACTGGAGCCTCCTATACAGCGGTGTGTGTGTTCTTATGTGTTGTGATAATGCTGTGTACTGCGTAACCTAACATATTATGTGAATTTTGTACCCTCCTTTGTTCTGTATTTTGAGTTATAATAAAAACTATTAAAAAAAAGGAAACAACTGAATTATGTAAACCGGTAGCATTGTGCAGATGGTATAACCCTCTTCTCATTCTGCTCCAACCAGTTTCATCTTCGGGCATACAGCAAGCATTAACGTGACGAAGGACCACAAGGTGTCGCATGATGTTTTCTTACAATGGTACGTCTCATAGGACGGGTGTGGGATATTTACAGGTTATGTTTCACTTAAAGCACTTAACTGGTCAATATAGAGATTTTAATGTCAGATTTAGGGGACACAATATACCAAGCCCCCATTTGTACCCTAATACACCAAGCTCTATTTGTGGGGGAAAAAAATTACCTTTTTTTTTTTATTTTTTATTTTATTTGGGTACAGCATTGCATGACTGCGCAATTGTCGGTTAAAGTAACGCATTGCCATATCACAAAGAATGGTCACATCTGGTTAGAATCGACAGCAGTTTTCTATATGGAAAACTGCCGTATTCCCTCTGTTAACCGGTTAGCGACCGCCCACCATACATGCACTGCAGCAGAGCGGCTGCTCTGTGCTAGATCACATACCTGGTACATGATTTGACACTTCCAGGTCTAGGGAGCGCATGCGCGTGCGCCGCCGGTGACCCGCTCCCGCTGTGATTGAACACAGCTGGAGCCAATCATTGCGTCCGCCGGGACCCACCGGTCGTTCTTGAGAAAGGCAGACCACCGTTCTGTCTATGTAAACAAGGCGGATCGCCGTTTTATGTGAGAGGGGAATGTGCTGATCCTGTATTCCTCCTAAGCAGGAACACAAGTCTTTACCTTTCCCCAGTCAAAGCACCTCCACCCACAGTGAGTAAGCACACCCAGGGAACACATTTAACCCTTCCCAGCCAGTGTCATTAGTACAGTAAAAAATTTTGAGCACTGATCACTCTATTGGTGTCACAGGTCCCCAAAAAGTGTCAGGTGTCCGATTTGTCTGCCACAACATCACAGTCCCGCTATAAGTCGCCGATTGCCGCCATTACTAGTAAAAAATAAAAATAAATATCTTATAGTTTGTAGACGCTACAACTTTTGCACAAAATGATCAATATACACTTTTTTCTTTTTTTTACCAAATATATGTAGCAGAACACATATTGGCCTAAACTAATGAAGTTTTTATTTTTAAATTTTTTATGTATTTATTGGATAGGTTTTATAGCCGAAATAATAAAAAAAAATATATATATATATATATATATATATATATAAAAACATTCAAAACTGTCAGACGTTTTTGTAAGCAACACCACAAAAAAAAAAAAATGCAGAGGTGAACAAATACCACCAAAAGAAAGCTCTATTGTGGGGGGAAAAGGACATCAATTTTATTTGGGTACAGCGTCGCACGACCGCGCAATTGTCAGTTAAAATGCTGCATCGCAATAAAATAGCCTGGTCATGAAGGGGTTAAACCTTCCAGAGCTGAAGTGGTTAATCAGGTGCAGACTTGAGCTAGTGTCTATTGCACTCTGAAATAGAAACTGCACAGGCGGGGTGGAAAGACCTGAAACAGGTCTACCTACTGTGTTAACATGGTGCATACCACTTCTGACAGTTAATACACGGCAACTCCTGTGCTGTCATCTTGACAGTTCAGAATTGCCAGCAAGTCGGGGGGGGGGGGGGAAGCAACAGCAGGGCAGAAGGACACAACCGGCTGCTACACGCTCTGTATACTCTTGTATACTCTGATTTTCGTTTTTTTGCAATGTCCCACTGGGGAGATTTTCTTCACATTCTGTCCCGAAGATGGAAAAGGAAGTTTGAGGAAATCTCCCATATAAAGGGATTTTTATAACAGCTTACCTGTAAAATCCTTTTCTTGGAGTACATCACGGGACACAGAGCGACTTAGTCATTACTAATGGGTTATATAGATTACCTTCAGGTATTGGCACTGGCCAATTCCAAACCGGAAGTACCCTCCCCTATATAAGCCCCTCCCATCCGGGAGCACCTCAGTTTTGTAGCCAAGCAATAAGTGTCCCAAAAAGAGGGGTGGGAGCTCTGTGTCCCGTGATGTACTCCAAGAAAAGGATTTTACAGGTAAGCTGTTATAAAAATCCCTTTTTCTTTTTCGTACATCACGGGACACAGAGCGACTTAGTCATTACTAATGGGACGTCCCAAAGCAATGCCAAATGAGGGGAGGGATACATAAGCTGGGCGCCATCAGGCATGAGGATCTTTTGCGGCCTGCAACACACTGCGCCCAAAGGCGACATCCTCCTGACTTCTAACGTCTACCTGGTAGAATCTAGTAAACGTGTGTACCGAAGACCATGTTGCGGCCTTACATACTTGAGCCAGGGAGGCCTGGTGATGCACTGCCCATGAAGTTCCAACTGCTCTTGTGGAGTGCGCCCTAACTTTGAACGGAGGCGGTCTCTTTCTCAAGCCATAGGCTTGTATTATGACCTGTCGAATCCACTTGGCTAAAGTGGATTTTGATGCTGCCTGACCCTTTTTAGGGCCTTCCGGCAGAATAAACAAAGTATCCGTTCTGCGAATCTGAGCAGTGGCTTTTAGATAAGCTTTAACTGCTCTTACTACATCCAAAGAATGTAATAACTTTTCCTCTACCGAGCTAGGTTTGGGGAAAAAAGAAGGAAGAACCACATCTTGGTTCAAATGAAACCTCGATACCACCTTGGGAAGAAAGGCTGGATGAGGACGTAATACTACTCTGTCCTTATGGACAACCAGATATGGCTCCTTACAGGACAAGGCGGCTAATTCCGATACTCTTTTAGCCGAACAAACGGCTACTAAGAAAATCAATTTCCTGGTGAGAAGAACCAAGGAAATGTGTTGCAATGGTTCAAATGGTTGTTTCTGTAGAACCGACAGAACCAGGTTTAAGTCCCAAGGACATATGGGAATACTAACCGGAGGGCTAATACGCATCACTCCTTGTATAAAGGCTTTGACTAGTGAATGCGAAGCCAAGGGCCTTTGAAAAAATATTGACAAGGCCGAAATCTGACCCTTGATAGTACTCAAGGCCAGCTTCCTATCTACAGCCCACTGTAGGAAGTCCAAAATCCTCCCTATCACGTACTTACGTGGATGCCATTTCTTGGCCTCACACCACGTAATGTACGCTTTCCAGATCCTATAATAGATCTGCCTGGATACCGGCTTCCTGGCATTGATCATGGTAGATACCACAGAATTAGAGAGCCCCCTCTTTTTCAGAATGTGGGCTTCAATAGCCAGGCCGTCAAACCTAGGGCTGGTAAGGAAGGGTGGTATATCGGTCCCTGCGACAGCAGGTCCGGACGATGTGGGAGGGTCCAAGGACTCCTCACTGACATTTTTACAATCTCCGCGTACCATGCCCTTCGGGGCCACGCTGGAGCCACCAGAATCACTGGTTTCTTTTCTACCCTGATTCTGCGGAGTAATCGCGGTAACAATTGTGGCGGTGGGAATGCATATATCAGCTTGAACTGATCCCAAGGGAACACTAGGGCATCCGAGCCGCAAGCTAGAGGATCCCTTGTGCGAGACACAAATCTGTCCACCTTTGCGTTGAATCTGGATGCTAGCAGATCTACATCCGGTGTTCCCCACCGCTGGCATATTGCCTGGAAAACCTTGGGGTGAAGAGACCATTCCCCCGGGCATAATTGTTGGCGACTTAAAAAGTCCGCTCTCCAATTTTCCACTCCTGGGATGAAAACCGCGGATATGGCTGGGACATATTTTTCTGCCCACTCCAGGATGCAATTTGCTTCCCTCTGGGCTGCACGACTCCTGGTGCCACCCTGGTGATTGATATATGCCACTGCTGTGGCATTGTCTGATTGAATTCTGACAGGGGACCCTTGGAGTTTGGATGTCCATGCTACTAGGGCATACCGGGCTGCTCGTATCTCTAAGAGATTGATGGGCAGGGCCTTTTCTGCTTCTGACCACTTGCCCTGGAGAGACCATTGCTCCAGTACTGCCCCCCAGCCTGAGGCTGGCATCTGTAGTGACTACCTTCCAAGAAACCGGACTGAAGGGTTTCCCTTTTTCCAGATTCTGGGGCACCAACCACCAATGGAGGCTCTTGCGAACGGAAGGGGACAGGGACATTGGTAAGTCTAAAGCCTGAACTTTTTTGTTCCAGGCTGACAGTATGGCCCTTTGCAAATTCCTTGAATGGAATTGACCGTAGGGTACCGCTTCGAATGAAGCCACCATTTTTCCCAGCAGCCTCATGCAGAGGCGTATGGATGGTTTTCTTTTTGTACCCACTAAGTGGGTCAAATCTTTTAAAGACGACACCTTCTCTGGAGGTAAGAAAATCTTTCTCTGATTTGAATCCAGCCTTAGCCCTAAGTATTCCAGACTTTTGACTGGTCTTAGAGCTGACTTGTCCCGGTTGATAATCCAACCGTGATATTCCAGATACTTGATTGTCTTGTGAATAGCTACTTCCAGCTTTTCCACTGAGTGGTCTATTAGTAGCAGGTCGTCTAGATATGCCATTATCGTTACACCCTGTGTTCTTAGATTGGCCAATAATGGGGCCAGAATTTTTGTGAACACTCGTGGTGCTGTGGCCAGACCGAAAGGTAAGGCTCTGAACTGAAAATGGCGCCCTTCTACTGCAAAGCGTAGAAATTTCTGGTGGGCCGGAAAGATGGGAATATGCAGATAAGCATCCTTTATGTCGATCGAGGCTAACCATTCCTGCCCTTGTAGGGCGGTGGCCACCGATCGGATCGACTCCATCCGAAAAGTCCTGATATTTAGGAACTTGTTTAGCCCTTTTAGATTTAATATGGGCCTCACGTCCCCATTTGGTTTGGGGACCGTGAAAAGGTTCGAGTAAAACCCGAATCCGCTTTCTTCCAGGGGAACCTTCATGATTACACCTTGGAGCAATAGTTGTTCTAGTGCCAGAAGGAGGGATCCTCTCTTTTGGGGATCTCTTGGCACGTTTGACCTCATAAATTGGGCAGGAGGAGTGCCTTTTAACTCCAGCTTGTATCCCAGACTTACTGCGGAGAGCACCCATCTGTCTCTGATGGTGTCCCGCCAGGTCTCTGTGAACAACTGAAGTCTTCCCCCCACCCGATTGAGTGGGGGCAACGCTTCATGCCTTGGGGGGAGGTTTTGTACCTCTCTTGATCCAGGGCTTCTTGTTACCCTGTGATTGTCCCTGATTTCTGCCTCCTGAATTTGACCGCGGAGGCCGTCGGAACTGCTTCACAGCCGATGTGCCCGGGACTGGAGAAGTAGGCCTCTTAAAAGAAGGACTTCTACCCTTGTTCTTAACCGGTAAGAGTGAACTTTTACCGGCAGAAATTTTCTGGATATATTTGTCCAGATCTTCTCCAAATAAGCGTTCTCCATGAAATGGGAAGCTAACCAGCAGTTTTTTACAGGGAGCTTCAGCAGACCAGTTTTTGAGCCACAGAAGCCTACGCATATGTACTATAGACAGCGTAAAGCGGGAGGCCTGTTGGATTGTATCCTTTATGGCGTCTACCGCAAAACACAAGGCTCTAGGCAGGTCAGCTAGGGCAAGAGCCTGCTGATCTGGTAAGTCCCTTAAGACCTGTTTCAACTGATCTTTCACTGCTTGGCAGACCCCAATAGCTGCTACCGCAGGTTGTGTCACCAAGCTTGCTGTAGAGAAAGCAGATTTTAGTAAAGACTCCAATTTTTTATCTATTGGGTCTTTGAACATTGGAACATTATCTACTGGACATGTCAGTGATTTGTTAACAGAAGAGATGGCTGCGTCCACTGTAGGGACCCTCCATTTTTTTATGAACTTATCCTCCATGGGATAGATCACCGGAAATCTCTTGGGGGGAGCAAATATTTTATCAGGATGCTCCCAATCCTGGTAAATAAGCCCTTCTAATAAAGGGTGGATTGGGAAGGAACAGACAGCCTGGGGAGCTTTTAGCGACCCCAGCGAGGAAACCGTAGTGGTTGATGGTTCCGCCAGAGACATTTTAAATGCTGATCGGACCATATTAGTCAGAGACTGAACCCATAATCTTTCAGCCTGAGATGCTGAGAAAGGTTCTTCCACTGTTGATTCCTCCATAACTGAATCAACCTCATCCTGATCCCCTTCAGGTAGGTCGATCTCTGTGTGGGGCTGTTCCTCCACTAACAGGCACTCTGAAGGAGGAGACGGAGATCGGACGCGCTTTTCCTGTGACAGGGAAGCAGCGATCAATGCTGTTAATCTCTCTTCCAATCCTCCCAGAGTTGAGGATAAAACCTCCTCTGTTATATATACAGGAGCAGGTGGACTGGGGACAGCCGCAGCACCAGGCACTCCTGCGGGGTTTCTACGGCTACTGACCTCTGAATTCTCAGGGGAGATTGGTGCAGTACAAGCATGCCCAATATCCTCAGAGCCCGATGGAGACCCCTTTGGCTTCCTGGAAGATCTATTTCCGGAGCGTCTGGACGACATATCCTTTAAGCACAAAGCTGAGGTATTCCCGTCGTCATACACCAATTTTGCTGGTAATAGTCTAACAAAGTTGCTGCTATATACCAGCTGGTGTCCACTAAAGTGCCTTTCTATGGGGATGCCTGCATCAACCGCCTCTGTGTGCCACTGTTTGTTGCTAGCTCTGTTTGCATCCAGCTGACACTTGTACTGTGTCTTTTAACCATGCTGGGACGCCCGCACATGCGCAGAAGCGCCGCGGCGCGCATCGAGCGTCATCCACCCGCCCCGCCCCTTTTTTTCATAGGAGGCGCGTGCACGCGCCCGTGCGCCATTGGCGCCCTTTTCGAAATCAAACAGGGGACTAGGAGCCAGGGCCCTTTTTGCCGGAGGGCCTGTGCGGTGGATGAGCGCAGCAACAGGGCAGAGGAAGTGGATTCCCACAGAGAAACTTACCAGCTGCCTGGATCTTTTGACTTGAGAAAACCAAAGATCCACATGACAAGAAAAATGGACTACAGCGGCCTCTAGTGGTTTAACACAGGTACCGCGGTCCCTTTTTTTTTTTTTCTTGACTACTATTAAAATTTTACATTTTCAGTAGTTACAGGCAAACACAGATATTTAGCGGGAATACCGTTAGGTAACAGACAGAAAGACAAATTAGGCTTGGGGGTCCCCCAATAGAACCAAGTTCCTGGGGGCCCCCACTTACCTGATCCCCGCCGCAGGACTTTGTTTGGTCCACAGAAGTCCAAACTTCACCTATCACGGCAGGCATTGTAATTAAACCTTCAGGGACCGGGTTCCCAAGGATTCCACTCCCCTGGACCTGTATAGCACCCTGCACAGACAACATCTTGGTCGTGGGTATGACCAGAGCTCTGGATCCCAGGGTCCAGCCCTCCTAAGAGAAGCATTACAGGCAAAACCTTGCTCTTCTGCTGCAAGGCCCGGGTACCGACCGTTTAGCTATGAAGCTTTTTTGGTGGGATCCGGAACAGCTTACTAAGGCCCAAAAGAACCTGTACGCAAGCCCAGTGAAAACACATGTTACTCTTTGGCCAACACCTTAGACACTGGCAAAAAACTGAGGTGCTCCCGGATGGGAGGGGCTTATATAGGGGAGGGTACTTCCGGTTTGGAATTGGCCAGTGCCAACACCTGAAGGTAATCTATATAACCCATTAGTAATGACTAAGTCGCTCTGTGTCCCGTGATGTACGAAAAAGAAATAGACTTTTCTGCCTTTTTTTTTATTGGTACTTTTTATACAAGACAATTTTTTCACCCCTCAGTCTGGGTTCACACTAGACATGTGCAATAAAATCTGCATTTCCGAATTTTCGATTTTCCGAATATTCGGAAATACAAAAATCAAAAAATTCGAAAATCGGAAATTCGAACATCGCTCCGTTACATTTGTTTTAGATGCAGCATTCGTTATTTCGGATAATTTGTAACTTCAGATAAATACTGTACGTTCACGAACAGCCAAATTTTAAAGGAAATTCCAATACCTATAATTTAATAATTCGTTATTATTAGTTGGTGATTATTTGGAATTTTCAGATTTTCGTTCTTTCAAATTTTCTTTCTTATTTTCGGATTTTCTCATTTCCGAATTTTCGATTTTACAAATTTATGCATTTCCGAATTTTCTAAAAAAAATTAATAAAATAAAAAACGAATGAAACGAAAACAAACACATTTTTCAGCTGTCCACATATCTATTTTTTCACACTATTGCTATGCGGGAACCAGTGCAGTTCCCGCATCGCATCTCTCCTGCAGACAGTTCACACTGCCCTCTGCGTACAGCTGCCGGTGTCAATACAAAGTTAATGACTCCCCCAGATCGGTTCACAGATCGCAGTGCGAACTGTGGATTCGGACAGGAATCACATAAGTGAGAACACCCATACGATCCGACTCCAATCCGGGGGGGGGGGGGGGGACGGAAGTCCCTGCACCTTATTTGTGCGAATCCAATGCGAGTTCAACCATACAAACTGGTTGAACTCGCATTGCGCAGACATCGCATGTGATCCCTGTACACATGTTTTGCAAACCCAGGCTCAAAGTTCACTTTATATTAACCTGATATGAGTTTCTTTGTTCAGAGTCATTCACTGATAAAGCTGGACACACCCATGTACAACTGTGCTACTCCTGTGCTACTCAAAGTAAAGAAAAGATAGCTAAGCCCCTCCAACTGCTGTAAATTATCTGTCAAGAGGCAGTGGAATTTTTCAGGCTGATAATGACTGAACTCTTCATATCCACTTGCCAACTGCCTAACTGGGAAAGAACGTCATTCCTTTGACATTTAACCACTTAAAGACCGGGCCTATTTTTCAAATTTGTTTACAAGTTGAAATAATTTTCTTTTTGCTAGAAAATTACTTGGAACCCCCAAACATTATATATATATATATATATATATATATATATAAAAAATCTCACACCCTAGAGAATAAAATGGCAGTCGTTGCAATACTTTCTGTTGCACCGTATTTGTGTAGCGTATTTGGGGAAAAAATACACTTTGTTTTTTTTTTGTTGTTTTTTTTTTTTTTTTATGGAAAAAATAAGACCTTGGCTTGGTATCAAGAGATCCCCAGTTTTTCCACTTCTTAGTAAGTGATCAAACAGTACTGACTGGCATATTCAAGGCTTTGGGTATCTTTTTATATCCTTTTCTATCTTTGTAAAGTTTCATTACCTTGTTAGGCAGGTCTTTTGACTGTTCTTTTCTACCTCCTCATGGCTCTCGGTGTCTAGCCTGCTTAGTGCATCCATGTGAGAGCTAACGAACACATTGACTATTTATACACAGACACTAATTGTGATTTAAAAAGCCACAAACCTTTTAATTGCCATTTTAACCTGTGTGTGCCACCTTCTGTGTCTCCACCAAGGACAAACAATCCAGGGGATGGAAACTTTTCATCAGGGCCATTTGGGGGATTTCTGTTATTATGATTTAAAAAGGATCCAGAAAATTGTGATAATAAATGGCTTCATGCGATTGCTATCGTTAAATAAAATACAGTTTTCTGGCATGATCAGTCATATTTTCAATATTAATGCCAACATTTCACAATTTCTGCCAGGGTATGCAAACTTTTGAGCACAACTGTAGGTGCTTTAACCCCGGTATAATTTTTTTTCCTCAGGCGCCAGTCTTTTGGATAAAAGTGGTCTGAGGATCACTTATAGGAGTGGCGGGTGGGGTCGTTGCCCCCCCATCCCCGCCCAGCCCAGCCGTTTTCCGGCGGTTCTCAGTCTTACCTGGGCGATCGGTAGCTCCAGAAACTGATCCGGCGCTGGTGGTGGCTGGGCACAGAGATCAGAGAAGGAAAGATGGCCGCCGCTCATCTCTATGGCCTAGGAAGACTGGTGCGATGTCATGACATTACTTCCTGTCCCAATTTTTATTTTTTTTTTTAAAGCAAAAGATCCCAAAAAAATGTTGATCTTTACTTTCAAGCTTAGAAGGAGGTCTTTTAGACCCCAGATCAGATTTCACTATAAAAAGGACCTGTTATGCTATATTGTTATAGTAAGGGACGTTTACACTCCTTGCGATAGCAATAAAAGTGATACTTTTTTTTTTCTAAAAGGGACAGTGCAAAAATAAAAAAAATGGGGTATGTATTCCTTGCGATCGCAATAAAGGTGATCACTTTTTTTTTTTTTTTTAAAGGGACAGTGCAAAAAAAAATAAAAATCTGGGTGTATATATACTTTCCTTTTTTTTTTTTTTTATTCGGTAACCACTTGCCTTCTGGGCACTTTTAATTCAGGACCAAAAATTTTGAAAAAAAAAAAGGTTTTCCTAGTTTGTTATAAAATTTTGCAAACAAGTAATTTTTCTCCTTTACTGATGTGCACTGATGAGGAGGCACTGATTGGTAGACATGTGTGTTCGTTTTTAGTCTCATTCGTTTTTTGTTTGCAACTCGTAAATTAGAAAACTCGTAAATTCCTAATTTCGTAAATCCAAGTGTAGCGGCCTCACCCCCTTCACATGTTTATCGGTTGTCCGAAAGCTCTTGTCTAGGGGTATCTGGGTTTCGAGAGTGAGGTGCGCTACGGCCCATGTCCTCCCCATGGCTGTGGGTGAGGTGAAGGCCAGTATCAATATCTTCCTCGGGCCAAATGTGCATTGGGTTGCGGAAGTTAGCCCTGCTATGCTGGAATCTCCCTTTGCTCCCATCAACAGAGTCCATACACCGATCACAGTCCAACTATTAGTTTTATTCCGTAGCTCCACAACAAACAATATATGGCAGGATACGGTGGAATGAGCAGGCCGAGGCACTATCCGGATTGTAGTCCCTACACCCCCTGTGCTATGACCAGGGGTTGCAGGAGTCTTGATTAGAACAACTTCGCTGCGCTGCGGCCCCTATCAGGGGAAGATGACCCTCCAAGGGAGTTACCGGAGGCCCGTCCGTCACCGGGTTGACACTGCTCCGGAGTCTTCAGACGGGTGACCTCCCCAGCCTCCTCACCTCAGATGCGGGTCCCCTCGCAAGGGGCACCCTGGAATCCCTTCACCCTCGCGGGACCCGGTCGAAGTCACCAAGTCCCAGGCCTTCTACAAAGTACCTCACCCCAGGCTGAAGGTGCCTGGGATGGACTCCAACTCCAGCTTCATTCCGGCCAGGCCTAGGGTGCCCAGGCCGGAACCTTGAACCGCCCGCACCCAGGCCGAGGGCGCCTGGGTACGTGAAGAGATGATCCCCCGAAAAGACCTCGTGGCGAGGGCGTCTCCCCCTTTTATCTCCTCCCATCGACACCACGGCGGGTTCCCCGCCCCAGCCGTACCATCTCCAGGAAGGGACAAAAAGGGTAGCACTGTGGTAGTGATTCTACCTCGAGCCTGTAGGTATGTTGCCACCCACAGGCCAAGGAGAATATTGCACCACCCAATCCTCCACGAATAACAAAAAGGGGTCTAATCCCTGACATAATTACACACCTGGGTCTCTCTACCCCCAGGTGTATCCCACTAACTTTGAAGACCCCGCTACACATTCCCCCTTGTGTTTCGACGCTGGTCCCCAGCGTCAGGTGCGCACCCATGTCTCCCAAGGAGTGGTGACATGAAGTGGGCCCCAGAGGCTATCCCTCAAATTTTGGATACTGTGTGTGCCAAGACCTGCTCCAGGGAAAGGGAACTATAAAACATTAAAACTTTTGTATAAAACATCTGTCATGTACACATATACAATCCCTCCCGTCACTGTCTAAGAACCACCCCATACTCAGTAGTCTTGACCGACGAATCTCCTGCAGAAGGGAAACAAAAAAAAAAACACATCCTAACACTCTGTGTTAACTTGGCATGAGTGGGTCCGTCAGCCGAGAGACCCACTCACTCCAATAAGTAAGTAATGCATGTGTAACATTTCAAACAACCGTTGCACAACACTGCCACCTGGTGACAGAGCTGCGGTAATGACACTTGGTGAGATCTTCATTCTTCCTGCTTTCCTACTCTGACTCTACCCCAAAAGTCTCTGCCTTTGGCACATGAAGAAAAGGGAGAAAAAAAAACAACAGCTCCCAAGTCTCCAGTGAGTAAAAGAAAAGCCCAAATCAAAACAAAAGTAGGGCACAGTTCTAGGCGTCTGGGAATGTCTCTTCCAGAAAGTTTCAACAGCAACAAGATAGGAGCTCACTTCTCCTATAAATAGAACCTTGGATCCGGCAGAAACAGGGGCTTCAGGTGCCCGTCAAACACTTCCACCGAATACTCGACATCCTCTCCTTCTTTCCTGCAGATGAGCACCTTATCGGCATGAATATGGTGCCCAATTCTCCAATCAGCTCTGCAGTCCTTGAACTTTTTAGACACAGGCGGCGAACATGACAGGTATCGCCTGGCATGGGGTACTTTAAGCTTTTCCCATACAAACTCGTCATACCACCTTGGTTGCAGGACCTCGACTTCATACAATAAGTCCCGAGGCAAGTAGGGGTACTCCCACCCATATTCACGGGCGACTCTCTGGGAGAAAAGTCTCTGCAACCTGGCTAGAGGCGGCATCACATCTCGTTCACCTTCTCCTGGCTGCACGATGGCCTCCGGGTGCTGAGGTATCTTCACCATCTCGGGTTGCTTTGTCTTTGGTGCCCGCAACGAAGCACGCTGCATCCCCACCATCAGAGCGGGTGATGTAGTTGAATGAGGAAAGTTGGTCGGAGGACTAGATTTCCTCGGGAACTCCGGGGCCTTCACCCGGAGCGTACTGTCTTCTATGGACATGGGGGAATCCTGCGGTTTACTCAGCACAGATAGTGGGCGTCTGTCCCAGCCCTTCCGGTGAAACAGTTTGTCTATCTCTTCGTCATCCCCACAGTCTGACAATGACTCTAGGTCGGAGGTGTCATACATCTCAGCGGGAAGGTAGTCTCTAGTAGACGGAAAGCTACCCTCCCTTGCGGGCTCCACCGACGGTGGACCCCCGACACCTCCAACCAACACCACAGTCCCAGCCCCTGGCTCACCTGGACCTTCTGAAGAACTGGGATGTCCGGGACTCTCTTCTCTACCGGCGCCATCCAGGCCAGGCAAGCGGCGGGGTGAAACTCGACCACGACCATAGGATGCCTGTACCAGGCCGACTTTCCTTTTCGGAGGTGGGAGTAGAGAGTCTGTAGTGACCGAAGCAGCGTCCTCGGATTTTCCTCTCTCAGTCTCTGATTGGGCAGTCCCATCGCCCTGGTCAGCGCGCACGGGAAACTCCGCAAAGGCTTTGATCTCTCCCTCCGGAGTGGCGGTTCCTGTGATGCAGTTGAGGCGTAGGGCCCGGGGCCTTTCCGTGTGTGGTTCAACCTCAAAAAGGAACTCCTTGCATGCCTCATCGCCCGAATGGCTTTAGTTGGACCACCAGTCCCGAGCATCCGGGACAGATCACACCGAGGGCCTCCGTGTCTCTGCATGAATACAGAGCCAACTGTCCTCGAGGCCTGAGCCTTATCCCCGTGTCTGTAATGGGCGCAGCAAATGCAGTCATTTTCGTGGGGTAAGGTACCGGCATCCACGGGGAGCTTGAGGCCATCCCGACCACCTGCTGTTCCATCACGCGCTCACCTCGCGCCGGAGTCTCCACGTGTATCTCCACACGTGGCCAGACTCCTCCCACGACTTGCACGTTTTCGCGGGCTTCCTTCAGTCTCCTCCCACGAATTGCGCAGTCATGGGGTGCCTCGTGGCGCAGTGCAGCAAAAGTCCCCACATGTAGTTCGTCACACGGCTGGACTCCTCCCTCTTCCCGCTCTTTCTGCATGGGCCTCTCCCGGTTTTTCAGAGAAATTTCCACGACTTCGAGCACAGGGACGCACTTTGGCCAATCACATGGCCGACCTGCTCGGACCTCCTCCGGGCAGCAAAGTCCAGACACAGCCGTTCCAAACCTCAGGGTCAATACACATTTCATCCCGGACTCACGAGCCCCCACGTGTAGCGGCCTCACCCCCTTCACATGTTTATCGGTTGTCCGAAAGCTCTTGTCTAGGGGTATCTGGGTTTCGAGAGTGAGGTGCGCTACGGCCCATGTCCTCCCCATGGCTGTGGGTGAGGTGAAGGCCAGTATCAATATCTTCCTCGGGCCAAATGTGCATTGGGTTGCGGAACTTAGCCCTGCTATGCTGGAATCTCCCTTTGCTCCCATCAACAGAGTCCATACACCGATCACAGTCCAACTATTAGTTTTATTCCGTAGCTCCACAACAAACAATATATGGCAGGATACGGTGGAATGAGCAGGCCGAGGCACTATCCGGATTGTAGTCCCTACACCCCCTGTGCTATGACCAGGGGTTGCAGGAGTCTTGATTAGAACAACTTCGCTGCGCTGCGGCCCCTATCAGGGGAAGATGACCCTCCAAGGGAGTTACCGGAGGCCCGTCCGTCACCGGGTTGACACTGCTCCGGAGTCTTCAGACGGGTGACCTCCCCAGCCTCCTCACCTCAGATGCGGGTCCCCTCGCAAGGGGCACCCTGGAATCCCTTCACCCTCGCGGGACCCGGTCGAAGTCACCAAGTCCCAGGCCTTCTACAAAGTACCTCACCCCAGGCTGAAGGTGCCTGGGATGGACTCCAACTCCAGCTTCATTCCGGCCAGGCCTAGGGTGCCCAGGCCGGAACCTTGAACCGCCCGCACCCAGGCCGAGGGTGCCTGGGTACGTGAAGAGATGATCCCCCGAAAAGACCTCGTGGCGAGGGCGTCTCCCCCTTTTATTTCCTCCCATCGACACCACGGCAGGTTCCCCGCCCCAGCCGTACCATCTCCAGGAAGGGACAAAAAGGGTAGCACTGTGGTAGTGATTCTACCTCGAGCCTGTAGGTACGTCGCCACCCACAGGCCAAGGAGAATATTGCACCACCCAATCCTCCACGAATAACAAAAAGGGGTCTAATCCCTGACATAATTACACACCTGGGTCTCTCTACCCCCAGGTGTATCCCACTAACTTTGAAGACCCCGCTACACAAGAATCCATAAATTCGAAAGAATTATAGGTATTGGAATTTCCTTTGAAATTTGGCTGTTAGTGAACGTAATGAATACAATTTTTTTTTTTCCGAAGTTACAAATTATCTGAAATAACGAATGCCGCATCTAAAAGGATGGAATGAATTAACAATAATAATAAAACGTTATTATTATTGTTATTTATTATTCATTACAACTGATGTGAATGTACAATGTATATGTAAAGTGCTGCGTAAATTGACAGTGCTATATAAGAACCTGAAATAATAATAATAATTACGTCCCATTAGTTTTGATACAGCATTCGTTATTTCGGATAAATTCGTATTCGTTATGTTCACTAACAGCCAAATTTCAAAGGAAATTCCAATACCTATAATTTAATAGTACTTATTTCAGATTTTCTCATTTTCGGCTTTCCGAATTTACAAATTTACGAATTTTTGAATATTCTAATTTACAAATATTCGGAAAAATTTGTTCAACGGATTTTCGTTAATTCGGATGTGACCACATCAACCTACTTCCAGCCTCTATTCTATTCCTGTTGGCTTGGAGTGTATGCCAAGGATGAGAGCACTACAAGTCTTCGCGAGTTAAAAACTTTTTTCATGATGGGTCTAACATGTTTCAGGGGCGCACAATTCCTTCATCAGGGCTTATGCTGGCAATACCAGACAATAACTGCAAGAAATGAAGAATGGAATAATGCTGGTTAAACTTGCAAGTCTGTCAGATTGGCAACCTGAAGCCATTCTTCTATTCTGTTCTTGCAATGATTGTTGCAGTTACTGTCCAGTGTTCTCCCCCATTGCTGATCACATAAGCTCTGATGAAGGGAGTGTTTTGAGCCCCCAAGACGTGTTGGCTTTTTTTCTTCTGCTTGTCATAAAAAATACGTTTTTTTCTGGACTTATTCTAAGGGATGTATTGGAGCAAAAATTGAATTGCATAGCTTTTCATCTATTGAAACTGTGTGTAAATTAATTTTGTGTGATTGCTAAAATGTTCTCGGACTATACCCTCTGCAGGATGAATGTTCATTGAAAAACAAGACAGTGTGAATGAGGAGAACACTGTAGTATGGCTAATAGATGGAAGTGAGGAGCTAACTTATCTCCATGATACTCTATGCCATCTAGTGGCCATAATGTGCTATTTTCCCCATTTCACGCTGTATTTTTCAATGAGTAAACATTGATCTGCAGCCTAAGAATATTTGATTTTGCTCTTTCGGCACAAAATGAATTTACATACAGTTTCAATAGATAACTGCTATTTATTTATTTTTTCTACAAATACAGCCCTAAGGCCCCCTTCACACCAACGGATCGATCGGGTCCGCCTGTCTGTTTTTTAAGGCGGACCCGATCGGACCACGCATTGTTCTCTATGGGGCGGCAGATGTCAGCGGGCATGTGTCTGCTGTCACCTGCCGACATCCAATCTGGTCCGCTAAAAACAGACGGATGGGGATCAGGTGGATCGGATGGAAACAGACAAGCAGCCCGTTTCCATCCGACTGCCCCATAGAGAACAGCAGGCTGTGTCCGCACTGCATGGCGGAGCAGACACAGACACTGACCTGTTATCTGCCTGCTTATCAGGAATCAACAGATAGATCCCCTGCTGAGCAAGGGGATCTGCTTGGACAGATTCCGCTCCATCTGAAAGGGGCCTTCGACTTAGGGTTGCAATCTGTCCAGGATTCACCCGGACAGTTAGGGTTTGGAATCATGTGTCCGGGTTTCAGACTGCCTGAAACCCGGACACATTATTTAGACTAGACCAGTGTTTCTCAACTCCAGTCCTCAAGGCGCACCAACAGGTCATGTTTTGGGGATTTCCATTGATTTTCACAGGTGATTTGAGCAGTTTCACTGCCTTAGTAATTATCACAGCTGTTTTATCTGCAGGAAATCCCAAAAACATGACCTGTTGGTGCGCCTTGAGGACTGGAGTTGAGAAACACTGGACTAGACTTTGGTTTCCCAGCAGGGTTGCTGACTGCAGTTGTCTAAGCTAAGAGTGTCTGTTACTCTTTCACAGGGCCCAAAGCCAGAACTAACAAACCCACCCCCCCACCCCCAAACACACACACACAGACGGGAGAGGAGAGAGGGCTCAATCTGCACCTCTTCCCCCCACCCCTACCCCCTCGGTGTCTGCCCACACTCCAATCCCCAGCGCTATGCCTCAGAAAAGGAAAATTGGGGCTGGAAATTTGAAGTCCATCAGCCTCAGATAGATCTGGAAGAGAGGTGCTGACTGCCAAGGGGTGAGTGAGCTCACCATCCATCCCTATCTGTGACTGAAGTCTCCCCCTTATCTCTCCTGCCTCTGAGTAAGTACACTAAGGTAAATCGGGGTTCTCAGAGCACCCCTTACATCAGAGTTTCCCTTTACACCAGAGGCCACAGTGTTCCCCCTTACATCAGAGTCTTCTCCATACATAAAACAGGTATTTGCACCACTTCCGGGAATAGACTCCTGCGGGAGTCCCGCCCCTTCGCGTCACCCCCCCCCTGTTGTGTTCTGGGAAACACAGCGGGGACCAGTGAGGACGGCTCAGCGCGACTCGCGCATGCGCAGTAGGGAACAGAGCAGAGAAGCCGCAGCACTTCACTTCCCGATTCCCTCACTGAGGATGGCGGCAGGGGAAACCGAGAGCCGAGTGGTAGTTTGGCTTCCACTGCCGACGTCGCAGGCAACCTGGACAGGTAAGTGTCCATTTTTTAAAAGTCAGCAGCTGCAGTATTTGTGAACCTCCTCTTTAAAGTGGAGCTCCACCCTAAATAGCAACTTTTGCTATTTGGATTCCTCCCCTCCTCCGGTGTCACAATTGACACCTTTCAGGGGGGAGGGGGGTGAAGATACCTGTCTAAGACAGGTATTTTCACCCACATCCGGGAGTCCTGTCTCCGGGAATCTGCGGGAGTGACGTCACTTCCCGCAGACTTCCCTTGGTGTTCTGGGAGACACTCGGCTCCCAGAACACAGGAGCACCAATCAGAACGGCGCAGCGCGACTCGCATGCGCCGTAGGGAACCGGGCATGAAGGCGCAGGGCTTCACTTCCTGGTTCCCTCAGCGAGGATGGCGGAGGGAGCAGCAGAGCGACGAGAGAACGCTCGTCCTCTGCTGCGGACGTCGCTGGACTCCAGGACAGGTAAGTGTCCAAATATTAAAAGCCAGCAGCTGCTGTAGCTGTAGCTGCTGGCTTTTAATATTTTTTTTTCCGGCGGAGCTCCGCTTTAAATTCATACGATTAGAAATGTCATTTAATAGCAAAATATATGTATAGTTTATACTATAAAAAAAAAAATTGCTGTGCACCGCTAAAGTGTTCGGGTTTGACGTGAAGAAAAGGTGGCAACCCTACTTCGACTTGTGGTATTCTCATCCTAGGCTGCATACCCTCCAGGCTACAAGGGCCACCTCCAAGAGTTACATTTTTAGATTTGATTTCTTGCATTTCGGCTCTACGCTAACATATGCTTTGTCCTTCCCGCTTGTAAGGGGAGAGGAATAGTGAAGACAAGCCCCTGGTACAGGTGCATTTTAGGTTATTTAAGAAAGAACATTTCAGTGATGGATTTTTTCTCTTATCTTTTATTGTAGGGCAGAGGAGTATGGGCCGGTTTTTCGAATAAATATTTTTCACTTCGTTGCGGTCTATTCTACGGATCCTGAATCTGTGAAGGTGAGAAGTCAGCTGCCCCTCTTCATCCAACAAGGAAATGCACAATGACTTTGCCTTTTTTTCCCCTTGTGTATTGAGAGCCATAATCTCAGGTTTGGGGCACAGTAAATATTGCTGAATGGAATGATCAATCCCAGCATAGATCATACCTCATGTTGCTCTGTTGTCTGCAGATCCCCTGATGTTCTGGGTTTAGTTGTGGCTTTGTATCATGTAATACTCCCCTTTTGTAGTCTTTTAAACTCTGCAAGTGATGTAACTTCCTTCACAGCTTTGATGGTGGGTGGGATTGAATACATTCTAATTATCATTTAATCCCACCCAGTCACACCTACAGGAGGAGTCCAAACCTCCCAAGTCCTGCCTCACCTGTCACAGCAATATTCAAGAAGGAAACTCCTTAATACACAGCCAGTTCTGAAAGCTAGCTGTGCTGCTGCTGGGCAGGATTAAATGAGTCACAATTGGTATTCAATCCTGCTCAGTTAAATATGCCGGCCAGCAGTGGCGGCTGGTGCTCCATTTTATTGGGAGGGACGGACAGCCAGCCAACCAAACATGTGCTCTGTGTAGGCTTGCCACCTGTCCAGTATTCACCTGGACAGTTATGGTTTGGAATTAATGTGTCCGGGTTTTAGACTGCCCGAAACCCGGACACATTATTCAGACTGGATTCTGGCTTCCCAGCAGGTTTGCTGGCTGCAGTTGTCTAAGCTGAGAGTGTCTGGTACACTCTCTTTCACACTGCCCAAAGCCAGCACTAACAATGCTAACAATTCCCCCACCCCCCACACTGACGGGAGAGGAGAGAGGGTTAGATCTGCACCTCTTTCTCCCGCCCCTTCCCCTCTGTGTCTGCCCACACTCCAATCTCCAGCACTGTGCCTCAGAAAAGGAAAGGGGGGGCCGGAAATTTGAAGTCTAGCAGCCTCAGATACATCTGAAGGAGAGGTGCTGACTGCCAAGGGGTGAGTGAGCCCACCATCCATCCCTGTCTGTGACTGAAGCCTCCTCCCTTCTCTCTCCTGCCTCCTGAGTGAGTACACTAAGGTAAATCGGGGTTCTCAGAGCACCCCTTACACCAGAGGCTAAAGGGTTCCCCCTTACAGCAAAGTCTTCTCTGTACATCAAAGTACTCAGTGTTCCCCCTTACATCAGAGGCTAAAGGGTTCCCCCTTACAGCAGAGTTCCCCCTTACACCAGAGGCTAAAGGGTTCCCCCTAACAGCAGAGTCTTCTCTGTACATCAGAGTACTTAGTGTTCCCCCTTACATCAGCGTTCCCCTTTACACCAGAGGCTAAAGGGTTCCCCCTAACATCAGAGTCCTCTCCGTACATCAGAGTACTCAGTGTTCCCCCCCTTAAATCATGGTTCCAAGAGCATCCCTTAGAGTCCCCAGAGCTCTCCCTTACCTCAGAGTCTGCAGAGTCCCCCCTTACAGTGAAAGGGAACTCTGCGAGTTCAGATGTAAAAGGGGAACTCTGTGGACTCTGATGTAAAGGGGGGGGGGGGCTCTTGTTATTAACATCATATGATTAGAAATGTTATTTAATGGCAAAATATATGTATAGTTTATATTATTAAAAAAAAAAAAGTGTTCGGGTTTTATTTGAAGAAAAGGTAGCAACGCTAGCTCTGTGCCCCGAGTCCACCCTTTTTGAAGCCCCTGGCTCTAATCAAATGCTTCTAAAAAAAAAACATTGGAATGCAGGCGTCCGGCGCCCTGCTTGTAGATTAGGGAGGCGGCGCCCCTAATGGACGGGCCGCCACTCCCGACCAATGTGGGTCTTACCCCTCAGATCACACCCTTCCAGAGCCCTCCCTCTCTGTGACGTGATTAATTTACATATGAAGGACACGCCTTCATATTAACCTCCCATAGCCCTTCCTCTGTAGTCTTGCAGAAAGCCATTATTCTTTGCCATGCTGCAAGACAGGAATGACACAGGAGGAGATATGTCACTTTTACACCCCCACCCACATGAAGGCCCAGAAATACTGTTACCCTAGAACACACTCACATCAACTCCCACAGCTGGTACTTCCATAGCCCACCCTTAAGGCTCAAAGTATCATGGGACATGTAGTATCAGGACTGGAGAAGAAGGAAACAGGAAGTCGGAGAACTTCGAAATTCAGCCAGGAGGAGGAGTGACATCAGACCCAGAAACCTAAAGGAGGTAAGTTACACATAAACTGATGGTGGGGTTGTGATTCATTTACACACACAATGCATCTGTGGTTTTGGGGAGGAAAAGCTTGAGTTCTTCTTTAAGCCTGATGGCACTGATTGTCGGTCAAAGGTAAAAAGCAGCTACCCAAGTCTCCACTACCAAGATCCATTAAAGGGGTTGTAAAGGTTCGTTTTTTATTTTTTAAATATGTTCCTTTAAGCTAGTGCATTGTTGGTTCACTTACCTTTTCCTTCGATTTCCCTTCTAAATGTTTTTTTTCTTTGTCTGAATTTCTCACTTCCTGTTTCTCCTTAGTAAACTTCACACCATTATCCGAGCCGTGGTTAGTCAGCCAGAACAGCTTATTGAACAGCTTACTGAGGAGGAACAGGAAGTGAGAAATTCAGACAAAGAAAAAAAAACATTTAGAAGGGAAATCGAAGGAAAAGGTAAGTGAACCAACAATGCACTAGCTTAAAGGAACCTATTTAGAAAATAAAAAACAAACCTTTACAACCCCTTTTAAGGAGGATTTCTGTATTGCAGTGATCTCATTTATTTACTAGAGGAAGAGAACACAAACTGTTGCAAACCGACAGTTTCTGCATGAGTTTAGCAAAGTCCAGATAGGCAATTGTGGAAAGTAGATTTCACATCTGGAGGATTCTGAATGCCTTCTTTGTTCACACTCCTGAATTTAGATATGCCACACTTTCATTTATTCTTTAAACTGTGACACATGGTGCGCTTATAGTAAGTTTTCCACCCACATGCACTTCCCTTGCCAGTTCTATACAGGCTCAGCTACTTTCCATTTTCTCTTCTTAACATGATTTTGCCCAGAGTAATTGAATTTATCTAGTATGTAAGAGTATCAGAAAAAACTAAGTAAATCTGATCCTAGCGCTCAAAGTTATATATGTGAATGACCTGCAATTAAGCTGCTATTATAACGTGCACGTAAACTGTAAAAAAAATGTTTCAATAAATTAAAACTAACAGCGCTAAGATGAGACAAGCATCCCACCTATGATATGTAGATATATCCTGCAGTAAAAAACAGTTTAAAAGTCTCTAAACTCCACCATAAGGTGAAACTAGAGAACCTTATAAACAAACATTAAACAATCAAAATGCTAATGCACACAAATTGCACCAAAGATCAAATATTACTAGAAACAAGCTAAATATATAAAAGTCTTCAAGGATGAATATTGGCAAGGAGGTATTAAACAGTAATCCTTCAGCGCTAGTAATGTCTCTTTTAACGGTGACACAGGGCTGACTCCTCCAACCTTTAAGACTTCCAACCGATCCCAGTGCAATTTGAAATCAGACCTCCACCTCCACCAATGTCATGCTTACTAGAAAAGAATAAAAATATGGCATATCACCCAGCCGATTCGTCAGCTCACTGTTGTATATGCTGCTCCCAGCATTCAAAACCTCTGTGAGTCCCGGGAAGACGATCGGGTCAGTGATGTGATAGGTTGCGTGGTCACGCCCTGACGTGTTTCGTGATTGGCTCACGCCTTCTGAAGACGTGAGCCAATCACGAAACGCGTCAGGGCGTGACCACGCAACCTATCACATCACTGACCCGATCGTCTTCCCGGGACTCACAGAGGTTTTGAATGCTGGGAGCAGCATATACAACAGTGAGCTGACGAATCGGCTGGGTGATATGCCATATTTTTATTCTTTTCTAGTAAGCATATACATGTATGTGGGGGCATTTATATTATTAATAAAAGGGTTTTACACTATATGAAGCTTCCCTTGCTTTTTCATGCCCGCACTGCTGCATGCACTCTCAGGCTGACTGAAGTCATTGGGAGACTCTGAAGGTACCTGACGGAATCCTTGGAGAGGAGCTTACAGGCGTTTTTCCATTCAAAGTCTGGTGAGTACATTTCTTAAGGGGACAGTGTTTGCCATGACATTGGTGGAGGTCTGATTTCAAATTGCACTGGGATCGGTTGGAAGTCTTAAAGGTTGGAGGAGTCAGCCCTGTGTCACCGTTAAAAGAGACATTACTAGCGCTGAAGGATTACTGTTTAATACCTCCTTGCCAATATTCATCCTTGAAGACTTTTATATATTTAGCTTGTTTCTAGTAATATTTGATCTTTGGTGCAATTTGTGTGCATTAGCATTTTGATTGTTTAATGTTTGTTTATAAGGTTCTCTAGTTTCACCTTATGGTGGAGTTTAGAGACTTTTAAACTGTTTTTTACTGCAGGATATATCTACATATCATAGGTGGGATGCTTGTCTCATCTTAGCGCTGTTAGTTTTAATTTATTGAAACATTTTTTTTACAATTGAATTTATCTGATCAATATATAACTGGAGTCCCTTTTTCGGGAATAATTTACTGTAATCTCTGTACAGGAGTATCTGATGTCATCGGATTACCCCAAAGACCCAAACACCTACGAGCGTCTCTTTTATCTGTTCGGTAAGAGGTAAGTCAGCATTTCACAACGGTGCATAACACACTATGGGCAAAACTATGGAGACCCCCAGGGCTTTTTTTTTCAAACAATAGGTGCTGGAACTCAACCACGACCCCCCCCCCAAAACCCCTCCCCCAACCACACCCTCCAAATCACATCAAATAGTGGTGTGTGGTCAGATTTCACAAACAGTAGAAGGGTCTTAAAGGGGCATTAAAGTGGTTGTAAACCCCTTTTGACTACTTCTACCTATAGGTAAGCCTAGAATAAGGCTTACCTATAGGTAGTGGAAATATCTCCTAAACTTGCGCCGTTTAGGTGATATTTCACTTGTAGTCCGCCGAAAATGTTAACGGCGCATGCGCGGGGAAGAAACAAAATGAAGTGCCGTTTCTTCCCCAGCCTGTGCCGTGAATTGCGGCTATCGTGCGCATGCGCTGGAAGGACGTCACGCGGCTCCGGCGAATCACAGAGCTGGAGTCCGCAGCCCAGAAGGAAGAGGAGACAGAAGATAGAAGATGCCTACAGAGGGGACATCGCTGGATTCTTTTGCAGCTAAGTGTCACATAATGGTCACATAATGGGCTAGTATGCGATGCATACTAGCCCATTATGCTTTTAATTTACAGGCTATTCAGGTAGCAAAAGAGGAAGTAAAACCCATCAGGGTATTACTTCCTCTTTAAATACCAGTATTGCATTACATACAGAGTGCAGAGTTCATGGGGGTTACACACAGAGTGCAGAGCAGTCACTTGTAAACACAGAAACCGGACTTCTGTGTTCACAAGTGATTGTGGTGAGCAGGCACCAAGGGGTCTGAGCCAGAGGTGGTGGAACTGAGTTCCACCAAGTTCCCCCTGAAAAAAAGCCCTGGAGACCCCTCTCCAAATGGTGGAGTTTAGTTGTGTCCAGTGAAGGGTACTGTTAATAATACATCATACAAAGACATTGTAGACAATTGTGCTCTTCCATCCTCATAGTAGGTTTGGTGAAGACCCTTTTCTGTTCCAGCATGGCTGTGGCCCTGTGTACAAAGCCAGCTCCATAAAGACATGGTGTGACCAGTTTGGTATGGAGGAACTCAATTGTCCTGTACAAGCCCTGACCTCAACCCTACTGAGCACCTTTGGGGTGAATTAGGATGCTGACGGCAAGCCAGATCTTCACATCCAACATCTGTACCTCTTCTCACAAATGAGCACAAATTCCAAAAGATATTTTGAAATCTTGGGGAAAGCCTTTCCAGAAGAAAGGAGGATGTTATAGCTACAAAAGATGAAGGAGGCGTTGTAATGGTTAAGAACCTCAAAAGGGTTAAGATGGAATTCTACTGCTTATTCCGAATTGTAAAGTGTAGATTTGCGTGCACGCCGGGAGTAACTCACTGACACATCTGTTCAGTTCAATCACTTCCTAATCTAATCTTTATTACAGGCAGTACTAAGCTCTTTTCACACACAGCATGATACGTCACTATTATGTTAATGTGAACCTAAAAAGCACATCTGATTGGCTAAAATACAAGAAGAGTACAAAAACGTGATGGTCAAAGTTTGATTGTCCTCTGGTCTGTCTTCACTTCCGCATATTTCAGGATGCGTGGGAGAAGGGGGTATCCGCCATTTCTGTCTTCTACAATCATCTTGATGGTAGGGGGTGTTATTAGAGGCCATATTGAGTAAGGACTTTTAAAACGGTTTGTATACATATAAAAACAATATAGACTTTATAGTATAGAAAAGATGCATAGAAAGTAGACATTTTCTGGTTATCATTATACTCATCACATTCCTTTACAGTCCCCCCTAAAATGACTATTTTCTATCTGTCCCTCAAACTAAGGGTCTTACTCGCCTGGCCCATTCTCCTCAGCAACTCGTTTAGGCTGTGCATAGAAAAGGGCAGCAATTAGCTCACTACCCCCCTCGACACAGCTTAGAGAAGGGCGATCAGGTTCTACCTATCCCTATAACCCTATAGGACTGTGAGATTGTGGACGGGGAGTGACTGTAAAGGAGTGAAGGGTTTATCCTCTTCCTTCATAAGGGGTCCTCCTCGTCTTGGTGGAGAAATGTAGGTGTACTGTTATCTACAGCCTTGCTCATTAACTTCTTTACAAAGGGCAGAATACAGCATACAACCAGGGCTAAAAGAACTAGGATTATTAATATTGTAACCTCTATCTGGGCGAGCATCTTTTTGCCACCCACTCATCCAGCTGAAATATTGATCCGTAATACCTGAGTTCTTCTTCAACTCCAATGACAGATATTCTAATTTCTTTATAGCTAGAGTAACCTTACCATTTGGGCCAGTATTGTCAGGAATATAGGTGCAACAGGTTCCCGTTTTCTTTATCATTTTACAGACGCTACCTTTCTTAGCTAACACCATGTCTAAGGCCATCCAGTTCTGGAATGTCATATAGGAAGTGGGGGCTAACTGGTCAGCTTTTATCAAACTTATTAGAAAAAGGATATACAGCACCATCATTGTGGTGTAAGGCAGGATCTTGTCTTCAGGAGATGGGGCTTTCTTGCAGTGGGAGGCGTGTATCTAGGTGCTTTTCCCTTCTAGCTTGACTGATGTAGCTGTGGTCAGCAAAACTTGGAACGGGCCATCATATCTTGGCTCAAGGGAATGCTTCCTCACAAACTTCTTTACTAGCACCCAATCTCCTGGCTGAAGACTGTGGGTTCCCGAGTTTGTCTCTGGGTCTGGAATGGAGGAAAATACTCGAGAATGGATATTGGTTAATTCTTTAGACAAACGTGTGACATAGCTAGTTAACACATCAGATTGTAACTGCAACTGCTGTGGGAAATAACAGCCAAGTCTGGGGGCTGAACCAAACAAGATTTCATAAGGGGACAGAGCATGTTTCCCCCGGGGGGTATGTCTGACACTGAACAGGGGAATGGGCTGTCTGGCCAACTCATGTTAGTCTCTTGGGCCAGCTTTAACATCCTGTTCTTTAGAGTCCCATTTATCCTTTCTACCTTCCCGCTGCTTTGAGGGTGGTATGGGGTGTGTAGAGCTAAATGAACTCCCAGTGCTGCCCAAATCTCTTTTGGAAGGGTTGCTATGAAGGCTGGGCCCTGATCGCTCTCTATCACCTCTGGAACCCCAAATCTACATACTAGCTCACTCAGTAGTTTCTTAGCCGTGGTCTTGGCTGTCATGTTTGTAACAGCGTAGGCTTCTGGCCAGCCGGAGAACATGTCCACCACCACTAGGGCATATTCATATCGGCCACTTTTTGGCATCTGTATATGATCAATCTGTATCCTCTGGAATGGATAGAGGGGCTTCGCCAAATGCTTCTGCGGTGTCTTTTCTGTCCTCCCCGGGTTGCATTTTGCACATACTGCACATGAGGCACAGTAATTTCTGGTTAGGGTGGTTATCCCTGGGGCCCAGTAATACTTGCTGATCAGTGAATTCATTAAAGGTCCATGTGCCCATTGGATGACCGCTGAATACATATATTTTGGTAAACAGTCTTTCCCTCTCATCAGATATTGATCTCCATCGTATTCTGCTCCTTTTATTGATCCATTCCAAATGTTCTTCTGTGTAAGCCGCATTTTGCATAGAGGCTAGGTATAGCCTGTCGGATGGCTCCTCCCTTTGCACAGAGGCTAGATATATCCTGTCAGATGGCACATGGACTGCCAAAGGCATCTGCGCTGAAGATTCACTCTCCACTTCAGCCGTTTTTCGTTGGTCTTTCGCTGCTTGTTTGGCAGCTATATCCGCCAGGTGGTTCCCTCTGGCTTCTGGAGAATTCAGTTTGCCATGTACTTTAACCTTCAAGACAGCCACTTGGTCAGGCAGGAGTAGTGCATCCATTAACTCCTTGATGGCTGGGCCGTGTTTCACCGGTGTTCCGGCCGCTGTCAGAAATCCTCTAGCCCTCCAGGTGACACTGAAGTCATGAGCCACTCCCAGGGCATACCTTGAGTCTGTGTGAATGTTGGCTCTTTTACCTTCTGCTATCTTACACACTGTAGTGAGGGCTTGGAGCTCCGCTTCCTGAGCAGATACAGTTGGTGGTAATGCTCCTGCTTGTAGAATTTCAAATTCAGAGGTCACAGCATAACCTGTGTGGTACTTACCTCCTTCATCTGCATATCTGGAGTCATCCACAAAAAGTGCGTAGTCAGGGTTTTCCAGAGGAATTTCACACACTGTAGGTAAGTGTGTGTTTTTCATGCCCATCATTTCAAGGCAGTCATGTGGAGCAGTACAGGGGTCTTTTTCTTAACTGTCTCCTTCACCTTCTTGTCCCCCCTCGAAAAACGGCAGAAGGGTGGCCGGGTTAAGAGTGAGACACCTTTTGGAGGGTCACATTGTCAGGAACGAGGAGGGAGATTTGCAACCGAAGATGTCTGGTGGTGAACAGGTGGCGGGGTTGCACCAGATTCAGGATAGCAGCAATGTCATGCAGTGCCAGAAGAAGCAGGGGGTGTGCTAAAACGAGGTCTGAAGTTTTGTCTAGCAGTGCTTGGGCAGCAAAGACTGCTCTTAAGCAGGAAGGGCCACCCCTAGCCACGGGGTCTAAGCGGCATGAATAGTACCCAATGGGTCTAGTCCGGTCTCCATGTGATTGAGCTAGGACCCCTGTGGCGTGGACTTGTCTTTCCGACACAAACAGTTTAAAAGGGTATTCCATAATCTGGGAGGCCCAAAGCAGGAGCTGTGGATATTGCTTGCTTCAGCAGAAAAAAAAAAATGTCCAGGGCCTCGCTTGACAGGGTAAACGGCACAGATTTGAGAGCATCAGAGTGGTTGCATGAGGATCGAGGCATCAGGGATCCACGTCTTGCAGTAAGATAAGAGTTCAAGAAAGGCATGCAGTTGTTTGGCTGCTTGTGGTTGGGGAATATCCTGGATTACAGCAACCCGGTCTGATGTGATATGTCTTGTGCCCTTGGAAATACAGTGGCCCAAAAAGGTGACTGTCTTGGAACACCACTGTACTTTGGCTTTGGAGGCTTTACAGCCTTGTTCCGCAAGGTAGTATAGTAGACTTCCTGAATTTTCTTCTGCAGCGGGTTGGTCATCTGCGCAGAGGAGAAGGTCGTCCACATATATGAGAAGTGTCACTGCAGGGTGTTCTTTTTGCCATGTATCAAGTATGGAGGTTATGGCTTTGGCAAACTGGCTCGAAGAATTTTGCGCCCCTTGTGGCATAACTGCCCAGGTGTACTGCTTGTTATGGGAGAAAGCGAAGAGGTACCTGCAGGAAGGATGCCAGGTCCACTACAGTGAAGTACTCAGCCGTTGGAGGTATACCTGATAATAAGGTGTGTGGATTTGGCACAATTGGGGTGTCCAACACTGTGGTTTCGTTAACTGCTCGGAGGTCTTGTACCATTCTGTATTTCTCTGGTTCTCCTCTTGGGGTCCGTTTCTTCACTGGGAACAAGGGTGTATTGCATTCGGAAGTACAGGGTATCAGAGCTCCATTGAACACAAGGGTCTTAACCTGTTTTGAGATGGCTGCGGATTGAGCTGGCTTCAAGGGGTATTGTGGTTTCCGGGGCAATGATGCGCCCTCTTTGAGCTTAACTAAAACTGGTAGCACTTTCAAATGACCGATGTCTTCCGGTCCTGAGGACCATAGGCACGCAGGGATTCTGTTAAGTACTTCTTGTGGTATTGAACTTGGAGTTATTGCTTCATTAAGTATCATCATGAGAGGCAGAGAACGCAAGGCAGATGAGTCTAAGTGTAGCACTACCCCCGTAGGAGCTGCTGGTTTAAGTTTGGGCCTGTAATCTGCCTATCACCCCTATAATTCGGCTCAGTTCCCCCTTGGCACAACTGGACAACAATGTGATTGTGGGCCCCTAAAATAGAGGACCACAATGATACCACACAACAATAAATGTAGTTAAATATTGTTACCTTGGTGTGGTTTACCTGCCACACAGGTGCAAAAGACAGAGTCCCACACAAGATGTAGTTCAACCAAAAGGTAATACGTTTACTTGGTAGAGAAAATAGAAGTAACATTTGACTCAAACAGGTCCCTGTGAGAATCAACTGACATGAATATGCAGAACAATTTCAGGGTTTCCTATAATGAGGGAACCCGATTTGCACAACTTAGGGTCAGACCTGAGGAAGTACACGGTGGAGGGAATCTCCCAACGCAAGGGTGACAGCGATGGGGTACTTCTCCACCAAGTCCCACCCAGCTCACTGAAATGGCACAATAATAATAAAGTGAATGCAAACAGTTAGCTCTCACATGTGAGTTCCATAAACTATTTGGCTTCCCCTAGTGGGCAGCTCAACTGTTGCGTGTCCCGTTGCATCAACCTAAGCAATGAACTGAACAGATGAGTGTTCCTAGCAACTTCCAGTAATCTTCGGCTAGCTTTGTTGGTGCACTTGAGTATTTCTAATCCAACAAAGAAGGTGAAGAAAGAATGAACATTTGAAGTATGCAGTACAAAGGCAAGAGAAACGCTGATCCTCCCAAAGCACTATATTACTCCTGGGTGTAACGTGTCTCCACTTACGGCACTGTAGTTGCCCACGTGTACAAGTGAAACTATGGAGGTCACCTTCCTGCATCCCAGTTATGTTGGTGGGCAGGTGCCCTCTCACCAAATGAGGCCTCGCCGGTATGCTCCATCTGGACCCTCTTGGTTCTCAGCCTCCCTGCAGGTCGTGGTCCCTGGTTCTCCGCACAGTCGTTTACAAGGTGCCGATGGAGGTGTGACTTCCAGATGATGTGGAGTGTAGAACGGTCCCTCTCCCTGGTCCGATCAGCAGGGCTGTGACAGGAATCCCTCCGTCAGGCGATCCGGTCTCCGTACCTCAGGCCCAGGCTTCTCCGGCCTAAGCACGCTCGCTCTAGGCCTCAACACAGGCCTCCTGCCGGCTTGAAGATGGCGTCCCGAGAGACGGAACAAAAGCCCCGCCTTGCCTTAAATAAGTTCTCCCAGCATGCCGTGCATGGCGCCATGCACTTTTGGTAGGACAGTGGTCTTTTGGGTAATGTAGTCTCAGTTCTATCCACGCCAATAGAGTCTCTGTCTCTGACGCCACAATACGCACAATGCTTTATCCAATAACTGAACCAACTAACGTTGGTAGCCTAGTATAAGACGTACACCGGAGGGAGCTAGATTCCTGATAGGCACAAACTGTAGTCCGTAAGCTACGTGCAAAAGTGACACCTTGCTACAAGGGGAGTATGTAGCTTCACTCCTCCTTCAGGCGTGAAAATGATTGAGACCTGTAGTCTGGACAGCACATCAGCTCCCAGCAAACTCATGGGACATGTAGAGGACACCACAAATCTGGCAAGCAAATCAGCAAATGTCCCCACTTGGAGTGGCTCAGTAAGTGGACTGAAGCGGGGCAACCCATCCACAACCACGCAGTAAACATCAATATTGGAAAGGAAAGAATTAGCAGGCAGGTCCTCAGCCCTCAAGATGCTCCTGGCTGCACCCGAGTCAACGAGGAAAGTGGTAGGTCTTCCCTGTATAGGTAACGTGACCTTTGCAAGGGGTCCCCCAGTCCAAGTCGAGGACACTGCCATAAGGGGTGACTCGGGTTTGCCCATTTCCTAGCGAGAGTAGGGGCGTGGTGGTGGATGAGTGTAGGTGGGATCTTCATCATGGGCTACTATGAGGGGCGTTGTTTTTTTGTTTTGTTTTTTCTTTTTTGGTTTTCTATACCTCTGGCCACCAACAGTAGATCGGACATCTTCATAAAGCGGTATTCGGGGCGGGCCACCATCAGGCCTTTTCTGATATCTTCTCTGAGCCCTGAGACAAAAGCAGTTGAAAACGTGTGTGTGTGTGTGTGTGTGCGCCTTTTCATAGTGAGAGAAGCCCAGATCCTCAAAGGCCTGAGAGTCTGGCATGATACTTCTCCACAGACTCCTTTATCTTGGGTAATATCTTGGATTGTGGTAGTCTGATCCGCCAATTTCTCCTTTGCCCATTCGTTTAGTTGGGCGCAGAACTCCACACCCGAGGAATAGGAAGTGGCACTTGTCAAGCAGGCATCATTTCAGGCTGCCTGCATGACCGGCCAAAAGACATGTCCTGCTTTAATTTGGCATAAGCTGATCAAATCTCTCCAAGCAGCTGAGTAAGTTTTTTGTATTTTAACCATCCTGCGGTAGAAGGGCATTGGCTATTTCTCCGGGTCAGGCAGACTTGTCACTAAGGCCGCTGCTTGTGATGGGGTAAAAGCGACATACATCACTGGTGCCCCTTCTGGCAACCAAGACTGGTGTTGGGGCGAGAGCTGACAAGGGGCACTGTTCTTTACGGTTGCCAGTATACGTTCAAGATTTTCTCTGGACTGTGAGTCCGGAGCCGGATTGGGGGTGAAATCAGCAGGTGGCCTTCCTGCTTGCTGTTGGTCTTCCCACTCGGACACTTCTTCATCATTAAGGTATCCGGCCTGTGAAGGTGGCACTTCCGTATTTTAGAAGACAGGAATGTGGTATGAACCGTACTGGTTTAAAACAGGGAGAACTGGGTATAGGCCTTGGTTGGGCCTTCTGGGTGTACCAAGATGGCTGCCTGCAGGAAGTGCACTGGGCTGGGCAGGAAGTGAGTGCACCAAGATGGCTGCCTGGAGAAAGTGCGCTAAGATGGCTGCCTGGAGGAAGTGCACTGGGCTGGGCAAGAAGTGAGGGCATGGGTGCACTAAGATGGCTGCCACAGGAAGTTGTCACAGTGAGTTGTACTTGAGCCCAAATACTGGGAAGAAACTAGGTGTTAGGTAGAGGGCATGGTTGTCCCTCCCCTCATTTGTTCCAAATTCCCTAGGGGGGGTGGAGTGGAAACATAATCAAGTTTGTGGTAAACCTATACAAAACTATTTTCATCTGTCTTCACCTCCTCCTCTATCCATCCTTCAGTGTGTAAAGCTTTGGCAACTTTAAACCAAGATTCCGACACTTGCAATAAGCTTTTATCACATAGAATTACTTTCTGTTCCGTTTTATCTATGTACGCCATTCCTCTGCCTGCAATTTGGCAGTCTTCCAATTCTCAAGTTTTCTCTACAACAACTTTTTAACCACTTCAGTAACGTTCATTAATAATACTAACATAACATTCTGTCCACTTCTAGTGCGTTTCACTTTCAAGTTCTTTAACCATTTCCTTGCTGACTCCTTAGGCCCCTTTCACACTGGGGCGGGCAGGAGCGGTGGCGGTATAGCAGCGCGATTTTCAGCGCTGCTATACCGTCGTTCTTACCGCGGTATGCGGTCGCTAGGGGGGTTAATTTAACCCCCGCTAGCGGCCGAAAAAGGGTTAATACCGCCCGCAAACCACGGCTATTGCCGCGGTTTGCGGTCGGTATTACCGCGCTGTCCCATTGATTTCAATGGGAGACCGTGGTAAAGGAGCGGTGAACACACCGCTCCTTTACCGCTGTAAAGAAGCGGCTAGCAGGACTTTTGGAGCGGTCCTGCTAGCGCACCGCTTCAGTGTGAAAGCCTTCGGGCTTTCACATTGAAGGCACAGGGCAGGATTTTTTCATGCGGTATAACAGCGCTATTATTAGCGCTAAACCGCATGAAAAACGCCCCAGTGTGAAAGGGGCCTTAAGTCTCATCATATTGACATTTTTTGCAGTCTATTCTGAAATCTCCGTTCTCTGTTCCTCTCGGATTTTTCTGGTCAAGAGTTAACATTTTAGACTGTCTCTCACACAGGAATTTATCCATGACATATTCTGACTCATCCTCCCCCTCCCTCCCTCTATTCTGTTCCTCCACAGCCTCGGCTTATGGTTTTGGGGGGGGGGGGGTACGGCTGCAGTACGATACAAATACAGTACAGCACAAATACACTCAGAACAGGACATTACCCCTGCCGTCCCTTTGAGCCGCGAAGCTTCAACAGCTAAGCTATACCCTTGTATAGCTGTGGAGGAGCTGTCCATAATCTGCTGCAGACTCTTTGGCTTGTCAAGTTGAACCTTATGAGAAGTCCTTGGACATTTTCCCTCTCCTTCTCTAGGAACATGCGCTGCATGCCTTTTCAGTTGCAGATCACCATAGGCAATAAAACAGGAAAAAAACGCGCTAATTCCAATTATTACTAAATAACAGGAGGCAGCAGCTAATGTGGGATAAACACAAATAAGCATAAAAAGGAAATAAAGCTGCGCCAAAGATTGATGTAAAAAATCCTCGGATCAGGAGAACCAAAACAATGGCTGTGCTTCAGATGGAATGAAAGAACATCAAACAACAACAGTCTATGGTCAGCTCCTAATGTTGGTTATTACACCACCGTGACTTCACAATAACAGTCCACCGACAAGTGAATAAGCCCACCACCGTATATAATGGCCGCTTACCAGAGCTCCTTGAGAATGTCTGTTGATGACGAAACGCGTATGGGAGGACGCGCAGTGACGTCACCACGCTGATGTGAGAAGGAAGGGTCTCTTATGCCGGCCGGCTTCTTTTATATGCTGTTTTTACTTGAAATTTTTGTAAGTATGTTTTCTCCTTTTTAAATAAACCATTATTATGCAGAATTACGCTATGGTCCATCCTTCTCTTCGCATATACCTGAGTTATTGTCTGTATGAGCATGAAAGGAGTCTGGGATCTGAATACTTCCTACCCTGTGTGACATCCATAGCAGTGCAAGCATTCCCGGGATATCAAAGGCCGCGGCTGGGCTATAGCCGATTGCAAGATTGAGCTTAGGCTCTGGTAAGCGGCCATTATATACGGTGGTGGGCTTATTCACTTGTCGGTGGACTGTTATTGTGAAGTCACGGTGGTGTAATAACCAACATTAGGAGCTGACCATAGACTGTTGTTGTTTGATGTTCTTTCATTCCATCTGAAGCACAGCCATTGTTTTGGTTCTCCTGATCCAAGGACTTTTTACATCAATCTTTGGCGCAGCTTTATTTCCTTTTTAAGATCACCATAGGCGCCCCTTGATTGGATTTAATATCCTAATTTTCAATGGGAGGCAGGGCAACTTTTGGAAAGGCACGGAGAAGCCATTCAATGGTTTTTGAATCAGCACGTTGACTTTCATGGGAACTGCAATTGCTCTAATGAATGTAATGAAACAAAGATACATATATTAAATCCCTGAGGAAGAACTACCTTATAAACTGTTTGAAACGCATTGGTTAAGCCCTTGTTTGGATTGTCCCCAGATATTCTGGAGGTTTTTTGAATTCTGGCTATGTATCATTTGTTTCAACATTCAATGATTGTATGATTTTAGCATTTGTAATATGTATATGTACATGTACACTATGATATTTTTTGTAATAAATTTATATTTTTCTATATAACTTTTTTTTTGTTGCCTACATAATCCCAAAACCAGAGGTTTTCTATACACTCAGCTTTCAAGGGATGATGGCAACTACATGTTCTGACATATGAGCTAATCCAATATTTCAAAGAACAGCAGACACTAAACCAAATAAAAAACACTGAACAAATACACAGTCAGTAGAAATCCAATGGCAGGTTCGTTAAAACAGCCCCAGGCGAGAAATAAAAAATTACCTGCCTCTTAGATAACCTCCAGAAGCCGACAAGGTCAGCGGCTAAGCTAGGCAGAACAATTTGTACAGTGGTGAGTATAAGTACCTACCGTACTCTCTCAGGGGTGCGCAGGTCCCTGTTGTTCTGCCCCGTTCAGCCACCCAATCCCTGGGTTGCGGTCTTCCTTCGGTTAAAAACCTGGGTGCCCCACGTTGGGCGCCAGTTGTATTGGTTAATTAAGAACCTCAAAAGGGTTAAGATGGAATTCTACTGCTTGTTCCGAATTGTAAAGTGTAGATTTGCATACATGCCGGGAGTAACTCACTGACACATCTGTTCAGTTCAATCACTTCCTAATCTAATCTTTATTACAGGCAGTACCAAGCTCTTTTCACACACAGCATGATACGTCACTATTATGTTAATGTGAACCTAAAAAGCACATCTGATTGGCTGAAATACAAGAAAAGTACAAAAACGTGATGGTCAAAGTTTGATTGTCCTCTGGTCTGTCTTCACTGCCGCATATTTCAGGATGCATGGGAATAGGGGGTATCCGCCATTTCTGTCTTCTACAATCATCTCGATGGGAGGGGGTGTTATTAGAGACCATATTGAGTAAGGACTTCTAAAACAGTTTGTATACATATAAAAACAATATAGACTTTATAGTATAGAAAAGATGCATAGAAAGTAGACATTTTCTGGTTATCATTATACTCCTCACATTCCTTCACAGCAACTCCATATTTATGGCTATGGTTTTGTAATGGGATGTCCAACAACTTCAAATAGGTGTGATGGACAAACGTTTGGCCATATAGAGTACATAATATATTTCCCTCTGTTTTCATAAATTCCCCAATGCTCTTATAGTTTAATAGAATATTTTGAGGAGGACCTGGTAGTTTAACTTTCATTGTTGGATACTGTCCACTCTAGATTGCTGCTTAGTTTTGGTTGAAATTTGCAAGGTACTACAACCTAATATTCAAGTCCAAATAGAAGTTTATTCCAATGATAAATTGTTTGCAAAGTCAACACGTTTTGGAGGCTGTAACTCCACCTGTTCATCAGGCCTTGGAAATAATGAAACCGTGTAGGTGGATTCAATAATCATCTATAGTTGGATGTTATTTGAAATGGCTGTTGAGTCCACATACACAATTTCATTAGTCCATTTTTTTCCCCAAGCCCTGAGAAAGGAGCCGGCAGTACAGATCCCAAACTTTGTTTGCTTTGCAAACAATTTATCATTGGAATAAACTTGTATTTGGACTTGAATATTACGGTGTGCTACTTTAATTATAAATTCACTTCTCTCTAACAAAACCCAAAGTCAGCATGGAAGCCCTTCAGTATTAAGAAGCCACCAGCCCAATATTCAGATTCTGTACATTTAAAATATTGCTGTACTATTAGATGCCAACAATAGTAGAAAGAAAGAAAACCTATACGGCAGGGGTAGGCAACCTGAGGCCCTCCAGCTGTTGTGGAACTACATTTCCGATGAGGCATTGCAAGGCTGGCAGTTACAATTAACTCCCAGGGGCATGATGGGACTTGTTAAATATAAAGAGTATTCAAGCGCTACTGTGGAATAGAGATGTCCCGAACTATTCGCCGGCGAATAGTTCCCGGCGAACATAGCTTGTTCGCCGCGGCGGGCGAACATATGCGATGTTCGGTCCGCCCCCTATTCGTCATCATTGAGCAAACTTTGACCCTGTACCTCACAGTCAGCAGACACATTCCAGCCAATCAGCAGCATACCCTCCCTCCCAGACCCTCCCACCTCCTGGACAGCATCCATTTTAGATTCATTCTGAAGCTGCAGTCTTAGTGAGAGGAGGGACAGTGTAGCTGCTGCTGATTTAATAGGGAAATCTATAGCTAGGCCAGTGTATTCAGTGTCCACTCCAGTCCTGAAAGACTCATCTGATCTCTGCTGTGAGGACAGCGTCCTGACAGCACCCCAAAAAGCCCTTTTTAGGGCTAGTACATACATGAGTCTGCCTTTTTTTTTGCTCTGTAATCTAATTGCAGTTGCCTGCCAGGGTGTGTGTGACAGGCTCACAGCGTATACTGTGCCCACTTGCCCAGTGGCACCACTCATATATCTGGTGGCACAGTAGATAACATTTAAAAAAAACAACAACAATTTTGACTGCAATAGAATAGCAGTCAGTTGCCTGCCAGCATGTGTGTCAGGCCTACAGCGTCTACTCTGCCAACTTCTGCCAGTGCGCAGTGCCACTGATATCTGTTGTCACAGTAGCTTGCACGCATAGTACAACTAAACTAATCTAA
This sequence comes from Rana muscosa, assembly GCA_029206835.1. Lineage (NCBI taxonomy): Eukaryota > Metazoa > Chordata > Amphibia > Anura > Ranidae > Rana > Rana muscosa. The sequence goes on from CM055126.1 coordinate 229,653,955, forward strand.
AAAAAATGACAGGCAGAGGCAGGCCATCCCGCAGGGGCCGTCGTGGTCAAGGTGCTGTGATTCCCTTTGGCCCTAGAATAATGCCCAGTGTTCAGAGGCCACGTACCCTGAACTCGAAAAGTTCTGAGGGCATAGTTGACTGGCTAACACAGGACACCCAATCTTCTACAGCTTACGCTCGGAACCTTGACGCACCATCCTCCTCCAGCTCAGCTTCGGGCACCTCTCAAGTTACCACTCGCCCGCCTGCCGCCACCACCAACACTACAGCTGCTTCACTTTATCTGTCAGAGGAGTTATTTACACATGAGTTGGAAGAAATGAGTGATGCGCAACCATTATTGCCAGAGGATGTAGTTAAAAGGGATATGTCTCAGTCAGGCAGCATTACACACATGGACGTACGGTGTGATGATGATGTTGTACCCGATGCTGCTTCCTTTGCTGAGTTGTCAGATACAAGTGAAGCGGTTGATGACGACGATGTGTCCGTGGATGTCACGTGGGTGCCCGCTCGAAGAGAAGAAGAACAGGGGGAAAGTTCAGATGGGGAGACAGAGATGAGTAGGAGACAAGTTGGAAGCAGGGGGAGGTCGTCGCAAGGAGCTAGTGGCACAGTCAGACAGCATGTATCGGCACCCGGGGCCAGCCAGACAGCACGCCAATCAACGCATGCTGTTGCCACCACCAGAATGCCGTCATTGCAAAGCTCAGCAGTGTGGCATTTTTTTTGTGTGTCTGCCTCTGATAACAGCGATGCCATTTGCAACCTGTGCCAAAAGAAACTGAGTCGTGGGAAATCCAACACCCACCTAGGTACAACTGCTTTGCGAAGGCACATGATTGCACATCACAAACGCCTATGGGATCAACACATGATGAAGAGTACAAGCAGCACACAAGCTCAAAGCCACCATCCTCCTCCTGGTCCAGCATCTTCAGCCACGTCAACCACTGCTGTCCTCCTTGCCCCCTCTCAACCATCCGCCACTCCGTCTCTCGCCTTGATCAGTTCCTGCTCATCTGCCCACAGTCAGGTGTCTGTCAAGGACATGTTTGAGTGTAAGAAGCCAATGTCACAGAGTCACCCCCTTGCCCGGCGTCTGACAGCTGGCTTGTCGGAACTCTTAGCCCGCCAGCTTTTACCATACAAGCTGGTGGAGTCTGAGGCCTTCAAAAAATTTGTAGCTATTGGGACACCGCAGTGGAAGGTACATTTCTTTTCACAAAAGGCAATCCCCAACCTGTACTCTATTGTGCAAAAGGAAGTCATGGCATGTCTGGCACACAGTGTTGGGGCAAGGGTCCATCTGACCACTGATACCTGGTCTGCAAAGCACAGTCAGGGCAGGTATATCACCTACACTGCGCATTGGGTAAACCTGCTGACGGCTGCCAAGCATGTAATGCGTGGCTCTGCAGAGGAGTTGGTGGTGACACCGCCACGACTTGCAGGCAGGCCTGCTGCCACCTCCTCTACTCCTCCTACTCCATCCTCTTCGATAACCTCCTTGGCTGAGTCCTCTTCTGCTGCTGCGTCTTGCTCCACATCAACTGCACCCCCCCCCCAGCTCCCCAGGGGCTATCCACATCCCGGATACGACAGTGTCACGCCGTCTTGGGGTTGACTTGCCTGAAAGCAGAGAGTCACACCGGACCAGCACTCCTGTCCGCCCTGAACGCACAGGTGGATCAGTGGCTGACTCCGCACCAACTGGAGATCGGCAAAGTGGCGTGTGACAACGGAAGCAATTTGTTGGCGGCATTGAATTTGGGCAAGTTGACACATGTGCCGTGCATGGCACATGTGTTGAATCTGATTGTACAACGCTTTGTGCATAAGTACCCAGACTTACAGGACGTCCTCAAGCAGTCCAGGAAGGTGTGTGCCCATTTCAGGCGTTACTAAACGGCCATGGCGCACTTTTCAGATATCCAGCGGCGAAACAACATGCCAGTGAGGCGCTTGATTTGCGACAGCCCGACACATTGGAATTCAACACTCCTAATGTTCGACCGCCTGCTCCAACAAGAAAAAGCCGTCAACGAGTATTTGTATGACCGGCATGCTAGGACAGCCTCTGCGCAGCTGGAAATTTTTTTGCCACGTTACTGGACGCTCATGCGCAATGCCTGCAGGCTCATGCGTCCTTTTGAGGAGGTGACAAACCTAGTTAGTCGCACTGAAGGCACCATCAGCAACATCATCCCATTTGTTTTCTTCCTGGAGCGTGCCCTGCGAAGAGTGCTGGATCAGGTCGTAGATGAGCGTGAAGAGGAAGAGGAAGAGTTGTGGTCACCATCACCACCAGAAACAGCCTTATCAGCATCGCTTGCTGGACCTGCGGCAATGCTGGAAGAGGAGTCTGAGAAGAGGAGTCAGAGGAGGAATACCAACCACAGCAGGCATCCCAGGGTGGTCGTTGTCACCTATCTGGTACCCGTGGTGTTGTACGTGGCTGGGGGGAAGAACAGACCTTCAGTGAGATCAGTGAGGACGAGGAACGGGACATGAGTAGCTCGGCATCCAACCTTGTGCAAATGGGGTCTTTCATGCTGTCGTGCCTGTCGAGGGACCCTCGTATAAAAAAGGCTGAAGGAGAACGACCTGTACTGGGTGGTCACGCTACTAGACCCCCGGTATAAGCAGAAAGTGCCTGAAATGTTACCGAATTACCGGAAGTCGGAAAGGATGCAGCAGTTCCAAAATAAATTAAAAAGTATACTTTACACAGCGTATAAGGGTGATGTCACAGCACAACGGGAACCTAACAGGGGAAGAGGTGAAAGTAATCCTCCTCCTACCACGACCACGCCCGCAAGGACAGGACGCTTTACAGACTTGTTGTTGATGGAGGACATGCAGAGCTTTTTAAGTCCTACGTATTGCCACAGCCCTTCGGGGTCCACCCTCAGAACGACTCGACCGACAGGTAGCAAACTACCTCGCCTTAACTGCAGATATCGACACTCTGAGGAGCGATGAACCCCTTGACTACTGGGTGTGCAGGCTTGACCTGTGGCCTGAGCTATCCCAATTTGCGATAGAACTTCTGGCCTGCCCCGCTTCAAGTGTCCTTTCAGAAAGGACCTTCAGTGCAGCAGGAGGTATTGTCACTGAGAAGAGAAATCGCCTAGGTCAAAAAAAAGTCTAGATTACCTCACCTTTATTAAGATGAATGAGGCATAGATACCGAAGGGACTGACAGTGGGCGATACACTTGACTAAAAAAGGCCTAATGAGATGAGCTGCCTTGGGCTAGAAATGGTCCACACGCTGCTGTATTTTATCTCTGCATGCCGGATGACTTGCGTGACTTATCCACCACCAACTAGGGTTCAAGCCGCAATGTTTTAGGGCACTTTCTGCCTGGAAAACATCAATTTTTCTGCCCGCTGCTAAAGCAGCGGCTGCAACAATACCTAATTTTTCTGGCCTCTGGTGCTGCACTGTGGCTGCAAAAACAAAACAAAACAAAAAAAAAGCACATACATGTGTCAATTCCCCTTCGTTATCGTTACCTTGTTGTGGTGAAGGGGCTTGCTTATCACAATGAAGCGACCACCTCTATGAGTGTGTTGGCAATGGCAATGTTGGCACACCCCAGATGATGAGGTCGTTGCTTCATTGTGAACAGACCAAAAGCGATCGGCTGGATAATTTTGCATAGAAAAAACATTAATTTTCTTTGTGATCATCTAAGGTGATCATTAAAGCCTTGCGGTTGTGCAAATGGACTGTTTGCGGTGCATTTTAAGGGGAGTTTGGTCTGTCACTGTGAAGCGGGCGTAACCCTTACACTACCTGAGCGATACAACATCATACCTGATGTTTTAAAGCACGTTATTCCAAACAATTTAGGAATGTTAGGTAATTTATGCCCTTTTTGGATTAAAACCCGACTCTGCGTCAACTATGTAATTTTCCATGGGAGTTTTGCCATGGATCCCCCTCCGGCATGCCACAGTCCAGGTGTTAGTCCCCTTGAAACAACTTTTCCATCACTATTGTGGCCAGAAAGAGTCCCTGTGGGTTTTAAAATTCGCCTGCCTATTGAAGTCTATGGCGGTTCGCCCGTTCGCGAACATTTGCGGAAATTCGCGTTCGCCGTTCGCGAACAGAAATTTGTTATGTTCGCGACATCACTACTGTGGAACAGCTGAATGACTGCTGTGAAGGGGTTAAGTATGAATCAACTGCTACAAAACACTGAAAGGTAAAACAAAGACCTGAGTGTGCATGAATAAAGGGATTTTTATAACAGCTTACCTGTAAAATCCTTTTCTTGGAGTACATCACGGGACACAGAGCGACTTAGTCATTACTAATGGGTTATATAGATTACCTTCAGGTGTTGGCACTGGCCAATTCCAAACCGGAAGTACCCTCCCCTATATAAGCCCCTCCCATCCGGGAGCACCTCAGTTTTGTAGCCAAGCAATAAGTGTCCCAAAAAAGAGGGGTGGGAGCTCTGTGTCCCGTGATGTACTCCAAGAAAAGAAAGGATTTTACAGGTAAGCTGTTATAAAAATCCCTTTTTTCTTTTTCGTACATCACGGGACACAGAGCGACTTAGTCATTACTAATGGGACGTCCCAAAGCAATGCCAAATGAGGGGAGGGATACATAAGCTGGGCGCCATCAGGCATGAGGCTCTTTTGCGGCCTGCAACACACTGCGCCCAAAGGCGACATCCTCCTGACTTCTGACGTCTACCTGGTAGAATCTAGTAAACGTGTGTACTAAGGACCATGTTGTGGCCTTACAGACTTGAGCCAGGGAGGCTTGGTGATGCACTGCCCATGAAGTTCCAACTGCTCTTGTGGAGTGCGCCCTAACTTTGAACGGAGGCGGTCTCCTTTTCAAGCCATAGGCTTGTATTATGACCTGTCGAATCCACTTGGCTAAAGTAGATTTTTGATGCTGCCTGACCCTTTCTGGGGCCTTCCGGCAGAACAAACAAAGTATCCGTTCTACGAATCTGAGCAGTGGCTTTAAGATAAGCTTTAACTGCTCTTACTACATCCAAAGAATGCAATAACTTTTCCTCTACCGAACTAGGTTTGGGGAAAAAAGAAGGAAGAACCACATCTTGGTTCAAATGGAACCTCGATACCACCTTAGGAAGAAGGCTGGATGAGGACGTAACACTACTCTGTCCTTATGGATAACCAGATATGGCTCCTTACAGGACAAGGCGGCTAATTCCGATACTCTTTTAGCCGAACAAATGGCTACTAAGAAAATCAATTTCCTGGTGAAAAGAACCAAGAAAATGTGCCGCAATGGTTCAAATGGTTGTTTCTGTAGAACCGACAGAACCAGGTTTAAGTCCCATGGACATATGGGAATACTAACCGGAGGGCCAATACGCATCACTCCTTGTATGAAAGCTTTGATTAATGAATGCAAAGCCAAGGGCCTTTGAAAAAAATATTGACAAGGCCGTCTGACCCTTGATAGTACTCAAGGCAAGCTTCCTATGTACAGCCCACTGTAGGAAGTCCAGAATCCTACCTATTACGTACTCACGTGGATGCCATTTCCTGGCCTCACCCCACGTGATGTACGCCTTCTAGATCCTATAATAGATCTGCCTGGATACCGGCTTCCTGGCATTGATCATGGTAGATACCACAGGATTAGAGAGCCCTCTCTTTTTTAGAATGTGGGCTTCTATAGCCAGGCCGTCAAACCTAGGGCTGGTAAGGAAGGGTAGTATATCGGTCCTTGCGAAAGCAGGTCCGGACGATGTGGGAGGGTCCAAGGACTTCCCACTGACATTTTTACAATCTCTGCGTACCATGCCCTTCGGGGCCACGCTGGAGCCACCAGAATCACTGGTTTCTTTTCTACCCTGATTCTGCGGATTAATCGCGGTGGGAATGCATATATCAGCTTGAACTGATCCCAAGGGAACACTAGGGCATCCGAACCGCAAGCTAGGGGATCCTTTGTGCGAGACACAAATCTGTCCACCTTTGCGTTGAATCTGGATGCTAGCAGATCTACATCCGGTGTTCCCCACCGCTGGCATATTGCCTGGAAAACCTCGGGGTGAAGAGACCATTCCCCCGGGCATAATTGTTGGCGACTTAAAAAGTCCGCTCTCCAATTTTCCACTCCTGGGATGAAAACCGCAGATATGGCTGTGACATACCTTTCTGCCCATTCCAGGATGCAATTCGCTTCCCTCTGGGCTGCACGACTCCTGGTGCCACCCTGGAGATTGATATATGCCACTGCTGTGGCATTGTCTGATTGAATTCTGACAGGTGACCCTTGGAGTTTGGATGTCCATGCTACTAGGGTATACCGGGCTGCTCGTATCTCTAAGAGATTGGTGGGCAGGGCCTTCTCTGCTTCTGACCACTTGCCCTGGAGAGACCATTGCTCCAGTACTGCCCCCCAGCCTATGAGGCTGGCAACTGTAGTGACCACCTTCCAAGAAACCGGACTGAAGGGTTTCCCTTCCCAGATTCTGGGGCACCAACCACCAATGGAGGCTCTTGCGAACGGAAGGGGACAGGGACATTGGTAAGTCTAAAGCCTGAACTTTTTTGTTCCAGGCTGACAGTATGGCCCTCTACAATTTCCTTGAAATGGAATTGACCGTAGGGTACCGCTTCGAATGAAGCCACCATTTTTCCCAGCAGCCTTATACACAGGCGTATGGATGGTTTTTCTTTTTTGTACCCACTAAGTGGGTCAAATCTTTCAAAGACGACACCTTCTCTGGAGGTAAGAAAATCTTTCTCTGATTTGAATCCAGTCTTAGCCCCCAAGTATTCCAGGCTTTTGACTGGTTTTAGGGCTGACTTGTCTCGGTTGATAATGCAACCGTGAGATTCCAGATACTTGATTATCTTGTGAACGACCACTTCTAGTTTTTTCCACTGAGTGGTCTATCAGCAACAAGTCGTCTAGATATGCCATTATCGTTACACCTTGTGTTCCTAGTTTGGCCAATCGTAGGGCCAGAATTTTTGTGAACACTCGTGGTGCCGTGGCCAGACCGAAAGGTAAGGCTCTGAACTGAAAATGGCGCCCTTCTACTGCAAGGCGTAGACATTTCTGGTGGGCCGGACAGATGGGAATATGCAAATAAGCATCCCTTATGGCGATCGAGGCTAACCATTCCTGCCCTTGTAGGGCGGTGGCCACCGATCGGATCGACTCCATCCGAAAAAGTCCTGATATGTAGGAACTAGTTTAGCCCTTTTATATTTAATATGGGCCTCATGTCCCCATTTGGTTTGGGGACTGTGACAAGGTTCGAGTAAAACCCGAACCCGTTTTCTTTCAAGGGAACCTTCATGATTACCCTTGGGGCAATAGTTGCTCTAGTGCCAGAAGGAGGGATCCACTCTTCTGGGGATCGCTTGGCACGTTTGACCTTATAAAATGGGCAGGAGGAATGTCTTTTTAACTCCAGCCTGTATCCCAGACTTACTGCAGAGATCACCCATCTCTGATGGTGTCCCGCCAGGTCTCTGTGAACAACTGAAGTCTTCCCCTCACCCGACTGAGTGGGGGCAACCCTTCATGACTTGGGGGGAGGTTTTGTACCTCTCTTGACCCAGGGTTTCTTGTTACCCTGTGATTGTCCCTGATTTCTGCCCCCTGGATTTGACCGCGGAGGCTGTCGGAACTGTTTCACAGCCGATGTGCCAGGGACTGGAGAAGTAGGCCTCTTAAAAGAAGGACTTCTACCCTTGTTCTTAACCGGTAAGAGTGAACTTTTACCGGCAGAAATTTTCTGGATATATTTGTCCAGATCTTCTCCAAATAAGCGTTCTCCATGAAATGGGAAGCTAACCAGCAGTTTTTTACAGGGAGCTTCAGCAGACCAGTTTTTGAGCCACAGAAGCCTACGCATATGTCTACAGACAGCGTAAAGCGGGATGCCTGTTGGATTGTATCCTTTATGGCGTCCACCGCAACACAAGGCTCTAGGTAGGTCAGCTAGGGCAAAAGCCTGCTGATCTGGTAAGTCCCTTAAGACTTGTTTCAACTGATCTTTCACTGCTTGGCAGACTCCAATCGCTGCTACCGCAGGTTGTGTCACCATGCTTGCTGTAGAGAAAGCAGATTTTAGTAAAGACTCCTATTTTTTATCTATTGGGTCTTTGAACATTGGAACATTATCTACTGGACATGTCAGTGATTTGTTAACAGAAGAGATGGCTGCGTCCACTGTAGGGACCCTCCATTTTTTTATGAACTTATCCTCCATGGGATAGATCACTGGAAATCTCTTGGGGGGAGCAAATATTTTATCAGGATGCTCCCAATCCTGGTAAATAAGCCCTTCTAATAAAGGGTGGATTGGGAAGGAACAGACAGCCTGGGGAGCTTTTAGCGACCCCAGCGAGGAAACCGTAGTGGATGGTGGTTCCGCCAGAGGCATTTTAAATGCTGATCGGACCATATTAGTCAGAGACTGAACCCATAATCTTTCAGCCTGAGATGCTGAGAAAGGTTCTTCCACTGTTGATTCCTCCATAACTGAATCAACCTCATCCTGATCCCCTTCAGGTAGGCCGATCTCTGTGTGGGGCTGTTCCTCCACTAACAGGCACTCTGAAGGAGGAGACGGAGATCGGACGCGCTTTTCCTGTGACAGGGAAGCAGCGATCAATGCTGTTAATCTCTCTTCCAATCCTCCCAGAGTTGAGGATAAAACCTCCTCTGTTATATATACAGGAGCAGGTGGACTGGGGACAGCCGCAGCACCAGGCATTCCTGCGGGGTTTCTACGGCTACTGACCTCTGAATTCTCAGGGGAGATTGGTGCAGTACAAGCATGCCCAATATCCTCAGAGCCCGATGGAGACACCTTTGGCTTCCTGGAAGACCTATTTCCGGAGCGTCTGGACGACATATCCTTTAAGCACAAAGCTGAGGTATTCCCGTCGTCATACACCAATTTTTGCTGGTAATAGTCTAACACAGTTGCTGCTATATACCAGCTGGTGTCCACTAAAGTGCCTTTCTATGGGGATGCCTGCATCAACCGCCTCTGTGTGCCACTGTTTGTTGCTAGCTCTGTTTGTATCCAGCTGACACTTGTACTGTGTCTTTTAACCATGCTGGGATGCCTGCACATGCGCAGAAGCGCCGCGGCGCGCACCGAGCGTCATCCACCCGCCCCGCCCCTTTTTTTTCATAGGAGGTGCGTGCACGCGCCCGTGCGCCATTGGCGCCCTTTTCGAAATCAAACAGGGACTAGGAGCCAGGGCCCTTTTTGCCGGAGGGCCTGTGCGGTGGATGAGCGCAGCAACAGGGCAGAGGAAGTGGATTCCCACAGAGAAACTTACCAACTGCCTGGATCTTTTGACTTGAGAAAACCAAAGATCCACATGACAAGAAAAATGGACTACAGCGGCCTCTAGTGGTTTAACACAGGTACCGCGGTCCCCCTTTTTTTTTTTTTCTTGACTACTATTAAAATTTTACATTTTCAGTAGTTACAGGCATACACAGATATTAGCGGGAATACCGTTAGGTAACAGACAGAAAGACAAATTAGGCTTGGGGGTCCCCCAATAGAACCAAGTTCCTGGGGGCCCCCACTTACCTGATCCCCGCCGCAGGACTTTGTTTGGTCCACAGAAGTCCACACTTCACCTATCACGGCAGGCATTGTAATTAAACCTTCAGGGACCGGGTTCCCAAGGATTCCACTCCCCTGGACCTGTATAGCACCCTGCACAGACAACATCTTGGTCGTGGGTATGACCAGAGCTCTGGATCCCAGGGTCCAGCCCTCCTAAGAGAGGCATTACAGGCAAAACCTTGCTCTTCTGCTGCAAGGCCCGGGTACCGACCGTTTAGCTATGAAGCTTTTTTGGTGGGATCCGGAACAGCTTACTAAGGCCCGTAAAAGAACCTGTACGCAAGCCCAGGAAAACACATGTTACTCTTTGGCCAACACCTTAGACACTGGCAAAAAACTGAGGTGCTCCCGGATGGGAGGGGCTTATATAGGGGAGGGTACTTCCGGTTTGGAAGTTGCCAGTGCCAGCACCTGAAGGTAATCTATATAACCCATTAGTAATGACTAAGTCGCTCTGTGTCCCGTGATGTACGAAAAAGAAAACCCATTTGGTATCCTGAAGACTTGGCTCTTACTACAACATAGGAAACACCACCTTCTATGACTGATGACGCTGTCATGTTTGCATATTTACCAACCTTATGGTAGCAAAACCTGGGACACTGTTAATGCCCAAGGTCTGTGTTTTGTCTGACCACTTTCCAGTTGGGTGTGCCTAAATCATCCCCACTTTTACTCTTTGGCCAACACCTTAGACACTGGCAAAAAACTGAGGTGCTCCCGGATGGGAGGGGCTTATATAGGGGAGGGTACTTCCGGTTTGGAATTGGCCAGTGCCAACACCTGAAGGTAATCTATATAACCCATTAGTAATGACTAAGTCGCTCTGTGTCCCGTGATGTACGAAAAAGAAATAAAAAGTAGTGCTGAGCTGTTGATAGAATTAAATGCAAAGGTATAAAAACACACAAGTATAAAAGCAATGGTAATTGGTGCAAAGTGCAAAATATTGTGCAAGTGGCAAACTAAGTAACGTACCAAACAATGTGGTGTCCAAATAAACCTCAAATGCTGAAGAGGTATATAGCGCACCCACCCCAGCCTTTACCTGCCTTTCTTAACTTGGCTCCTCCGCAGGAAAGACTGAGGCACACCGCACTACAAGCCCGTACCCTCCTGGATGAGGAGGTTGAGCGGTGTTAGTTTTCTCGGGCTTGCCTGCGGCTGGTGTTGGAATCCTCCCGAGCTGATCTCACTTCTGGCTTGGCCAGAAACAAGTCCTTCATTCTCCCCAGTAAAGCCACTGTCCACACCAACTGAAAGTCCAACTTCTGTATTTATTTCACATGGATAATAAATAGTCCCTTTAAGAGCAGACAGGTTGAGACGAGACACAGGTCAGATAAGGTGGGAGAGAGGTCCAGGCACAAACACAAATCTTGGTTCTCTTACTGTTCTGATATGCACGAACAGGGTTTGGCGTGCGATCTTTATCACAGACCTAATGAATATGAAAGTCACTGCCACTGACTTGTTTAAGATGGTCACTGCCACTGACCGGGTGAATAGGGCCTTGCCCTATTTGGTCACTGCCACTGACCTGGTGTGCGTAGAGTCACTGCCACTATGACCTACAGAACATGCACTGCCTTCTTGGAGAACTTGGCCCATGTCAAAAATAAAAACATCACTCCGGAGAGTTACCAGATGCCCTCACTGTCACCACGACTCTGCGCTGGGTCTTCAGAAAGGGTCACCTCCCTGGCCTCCTCGATCCAAGATACGGGCCCCCTCGGAAGGTGGTACCCTGGGAGCTCTCGATCCTTAGCGGACCCCAGCCGAAGGTTGCTGGGCCCCGGGCCTCCTCTTTAGTACCTCACCCCAGACCGAAGGTGTCTGGGATGGAACAGCAACTCCGCCTCCGGGCCTAGGGCACCCGGAGGCGACACACACACCCAGGCCTAAGGTGCCTGGGCGCGACCCCCCTCTGGAAGATGGCCGCCCCCTTTTTATACCCTCTCCCGACAGGCACAGCAGGTTCCCCACCCCACCGCACTGCTGTCAAGAGGGGACAAGAAAAGGCACAACCCTGTACTGTGGTTCAACCCGAGCCCATGGCAACAGTGCCACCTATAGGCCCCAGGGAACTGCACATCAGTACTATCTCCCAGGGACAGAAATGGTCCATGAACCCTAACAATTTGTGTATCTGAGCCTTATTACCACTCAGATACTTCCCTTAAATATAGCACCCCGCTACATGTATATAACACAATGCGAAATAATCATGGAAAAAAATTCAAATAGTACAAGTGCAAATAACATCTGCTCTGAAACAATCACATCTGCTGTGAAATATGTAAAATAAGCATAAAATGGAATGCAAAGGTGCATTAGGTGAACGTCAGAAAAAGCAGGTTCCCTCTCAGGGATATAAACGGATCAACTGGTCATGGAGCTCCTATTCCTTTCGTGCTGCCTCCGGCTGATTAGATGGATACTAGCCAGTACAGATTCCCTCAATGGGGTCTGGTGCACATAGGAATAGAAAAGGCAAAATCTAGTGCTCTCTGATTTATAAAAACGGTTTATTTGCTCATTAAAACTTTAAAACGTTACTCACAAACGCAGCACTTAAGCAGTGCGGGCTCAGGATGCATAGAAACGACAAGATGCTTGCGGGATGACGTAGCCACTGCGACTCCCCCCCCCCCCCTAAAAGGTTTTTATGCAGAAGACTCTGAGGACTATACTTGTGCATTTGGACTCTTAATTTCTTTTTAGTGTGTGGACTTTATTGTTTTGTTTTATTGTTCACTATTCCCATTCAGGGAACACCTATTTTTCATTTTTGGTTTACTATTCCCAGTCGGGGAACACGAATATTTGATTGTGCACTCAGTATCTTGCTATATTGCAAGTTAATCGCTTATTCTCATTTAAGGATTATGGGGAGTTATTTTGTATATAGGAAGCGCAACACTGTTTTGTTTTATATATTCTACATGTGAAGTGAACGCATTTTCTGTGTGTGCAGCAGCCAGGTGGGGGGGTATTTTTTAAATTTTTTCACTTCTTGTTTTTTTTTTTTGTGGGATTTTGCGAAATCACCTGTGAAGGAATGTGATGAGCATAATGTTAAACTAGAAAATGTCTATTCTCTATGCATCTTTACTATACTATAAAGTCTATATTGCTTTTTCATGTACACCACTGCTGTAATTCTTCCTTACTCAAATCAGCCTCTAATAACACCCCCTCCCACCGAGAAAACTGGAGAAGACAGAAATAGCGGATACCCCCTTCTCCCACACATCTTTAGGAATGCGGAAGTGAAGACAGATCAGAGGGACAACCAAGCTTGATCATCACATTTTTGTACTCTTCTTGTATTTCAGCCAATCAGATGTGGTTTGCAGTTTTACATTAACATAATAGTGAGGTATCATGCTATGTGTAAAAAGTTTAGTACTGCCTGTAATAAAACATTAGATAAGGAAGTAACGGACCTGAACGCAGGGATGTATCGGAGTCTTATTGCATGCATGCTGAAAGTGTTATCTAAACTTTACAATTCGGAACAGTAGTAGAATCCATATTAACCCCTTTGTGGTTAAACGACCATTACACACCCACTACACATATCACTATTTAGTGAATAAGGACATTATTCTATTATAATTTTTTGCGCTGATAGAAATTTGTTTTATTGTTTGATAATTACAACAAAGACACTCTAGGGCTGGGATTAACAGCATAATTTGTTGCTATTTTGTTGGTGGCTGGCCGGTCCACCTGCTGATCAGGGCAGGGTGGTATTCAGGCCTCCCCTATAGCATTCAAGGCAGAAGTCCACCTCCTCCATATCTGCTCCACCCCCCCCCCTCTGCCATGTTGTGGGAGCCAAAAGGTAGGGATCTGATGTGCAGGTGGGACTGTGGCACTGGGGGACTCTATGATGGAGCACCTCTGTAATTGCTGGGCTTTATGATTAAGGACAGTGTGATTAGTGGGCTTTGTGATTGGGGTCTCTGATATGACGGTGGGCTCCCATGTACAGGGAGGCCTCTGATGTGAAAGAGAGCCTCTGATGTTAAGGTCATCAATGCGTTTGTGTGCATCGTCCCAGACTAAAGCCGGCCATACACGGTTCGAATGTCGAAATAATTTTTCTTTTTCGAAAATCGTATCAAAGAATTTTCGGACGAATTTCGCACCGTTAGTGGGGCTGCAGCAACAGTCGATTTTCGTGCGGCAATCAAATTTGAGGAATCGGACATGTTGGAAATTTTTTGAAAAACAAACGATTTTCTAATCAATGATGGGAAAATCGTGCGAGAAATGTAATAGAAAAAAAAATGCACATGTGCAAGAAAAGAATATTCCCGGAGAGAAAAGAATATTCCCGGCCGAATTTCGAAAATCAATGGTGGCATCATCGGATCACAAAAAACAAAAAACTTTCTGATTTTGAAAAGAAAATTGGTTTGAAATTCGACCGTGTATAGCGGGCTTTAATGGTTATTCTATGCCTGTGGGTGTTTTTTCTTGGGGAATATAGCTTAGAAAATTGAATTGGAATGGACGAATATGCCTTTAGTTCAGGTTGGTGCTGGGGCTATGATAGCTAAAGTTTAAATGGGGAGTATAAAAACCCATTTGGTATCCTGAAGACTTGGCTCTTACTACAACATAGGAAACACCAACTACTATGATTGATGACGCTGTCATGTTTGCATATTTACCAACCTTATGGTAGCAAAACCTGGGACACTGTTAATTCCCAAGGTCCGTGTTTTGTCTGGCCACTTTCCAGTTGGGTGTGCCTAAATCATCCCCACTTTATGGGTTTGTCGCATCTAGACTGCCTCTTAATATGCAGTGACTACTCATTAGGCCCACTTTATGGGTTGGTCCCACCCAGACACTGCCACTTGGGGCCCTGATCGCCTCATTTAATGCCTTTTAGGTTACTAAGCATGTGTAGTACCTCAAATAAGGTTGATGATGTGATCCCAGGACATGCCTCAGGATACAGAGTTTGAGACTGTCCTGGCCAAGTTGGTATGTATGTGTTTGCTATTATGTGTTCTCCATTTTCTCTGCTCTGCAGGTTCCTGGGGAAAGGGCTGCTGACAGATCCAGACCACCAGCACTGGTATAAACAGAGACATATCATGAACCCTGCATTCAGCCACACGTGAGTCTAATCAAATATAGGGCCTAAAAATTCCACAGGACAAGATGAGTGGCGGTGTAGAATTTTATTTGTTCCTAAAAAATGTTTTTACTTTTTCTGTAAATCTATACAGCACCTTCTCTGTAATACTGTATATACTCGAGTATAAGCCGACCCGAATATAAGCCGAGGCACCTAATTTTACCATAAAAAAACTGGGAAAACGTATTGACTCGGGTATAAGCCTAGGGTGTCCATCTGCATGCCTCACTGTGTCCATGTGCATATGTGCATGCTTCACTGTGCCCATGACTAGACTGACGTTTAACATGGGAGTCTATGGAAGGGGTGCCCGGATTCGAAAAATCTGTGCTCCCCGGCCGTAGGTCCCCCAGACAACAAACTTTGCACACTTGTAGAGGAGAAATGGGGCTACATGTGTGCCAAGTTCTGGGTCCAGGGACCCTACGACCGGTCGGTACCAGGTCCCCAAAGTCACCAGAGAAATTACCGTTTAACATAGGAGTCTATGGAAGGGGTGCCCGGGTTTGAAAAATCTGTGCTCCCCCGGCCGTAGGTCCCCCGGACAACAAACTTCGGTGCTACCCGGCCAACAAACTTTGCACACTTGTAGAGGAAGAGCGGGGCTACATGTGTGCCAAGTTTGGGGTCCTACGGCCGGCCGGTACCAGGTCCCCAAAGTCCGGGAGATCAGGCACAAAAAGGTGACTCGAGTATAAGCCGAGGGGGGCATTTTCAGCACAAAAAAGTGCTGAAAATCTCGGCTTATACTTGAGTATATACGGTAATCAAAAAGTTCCAGGTTTTCATGCCATCACTTGCTATAGTCCTATTGGCCTTTACATTTTTCCTGTATGTTGGTGTGCAGGCTACTCGTGCTGAGAATTACCTTTTCTACTTTCTTTCCCGACACCATAAACTGCTCAAATCAAGTTATTATCTTACATAGGTTCACATCATAAACCAGAAATAAATCCCTATAGCTGGTTAATCAGTGACTTTTACAGCTTTAAAGAGGTTTATGCCAAGAGAAAGTGAACACTGTTTAAATAAAATGTTGAAAATATAGTCTTCATATTAAATCCTATGTCCAGCCAAACTTTTTTCTTATTTATTACAGGTACCTATATAGTGCATAAAAGAAAACAGTCCTTCAAAATCTAACAAAAAGGGAAATATAACAAATAACAGGGTGACTGTGGACAGAAAAGGTCCCTGCAGCCAGTGTCTATGACAGTCCCTAACTCACATTCATACATACACATACTATGGCCAATTTAGATAGGAGCCAATTAACCTCCCAGCATGTCTCTTTCACCTGGCCATGGTAACTGTAAATAAGCCCTTAAAATTGTTTCATTTTATTTTTATTTTTTTACATTTTATTTTTAACAGCCCTGTTTTGAGGGAGGGGGGGGGGTGAAATATTAGGGGTCTAAACCCCTGATGTCTCACTTTTGAGCCAAAGAAAGATATTTAGGACACAGATCCCCAATCCCCTTTCTGCAGGCTCAGCTGCACTGAAGAATGAATGAACAGGAAACGCTCTGTACAGAGGGACTACCTCTTTATTCACAAACTGAAGTTTACTATGCTTCAGTTATGAATGACCACAGGAGTGATCAGTACCGGACGTGGCCGGTAAACAACGCATGTTTACTGCCGCCCCATCCCATCCCCCTGACAACAGGTGGGAGGGAGAGGAGCACAGAGGGGTCCTGGACAGGAGGGGAGTGATTGCAGCAGTGGGGGCTGGCACAATTACTGGAATTGATCCCCTTGTGAGCCCTTTCAGCAACTGACGGATTTGTGAGAGGGAATGGAGGCGATGGGGAACTGCCTGCACCATAAAGTTGTCCAGGCCCCCCATGAAACTGATGGGGCCTGGGCCCCATACATGAGGGCCATTGCTACCCCATTATTGGTGGCCCTGTAGATGTTAATGGGATAACAATTGTCAACTCACGGTTTCAGTTTTGCAGCAGCAAATAGAGTTAATGGACAGTGGAGCCCCAGCCTTCAGGAGTAGGTTCTCATGTTTGTCTGCAGTTCTGTAGTAAATAACCCAGGGATGTGCAGTCAGGGGAGGCAGGTGAGGCAAACAAAAAATGATCGAGCTTTGGGACTCCTGGCACCTATGGTTCCGGAGATACGGGGCTCCTTGCGCATCATGTCAGAAGCTACATACAGCGCGGCCAGTTTAAATACAAGCTGGCACACTCCGTTTGCAGCAGACAGAGGATGAGCTCACAGTTCCTCTCCTCACTTTTTGTCAAAAGCACTGAGCTCAATGGACAGCTTGGAGCCTTGGACCAATGATAAAGCACCATTGGCCAAGCTGTCCAATAAAAATGCTGCAGTGGAGGATCTCCTCTCTCTGCAATGTCATAGAAGGGGGGCATGTGTCTAAAAGACAAATGCTTCCTTCCAGCCCAGCCCTCTTAACTACAAGGAAAAAAAACATGGGTTTATGTGTATAAGATTTACTTATTATCCCATGTTTTTCTCACTCAGTTAAGAGGGAGAATATGCTGCTGCTGAAAAGGTACTTTTTTAATCAAGCTAAATAATATATTATTATGCTGAATTGAATTGAATGAATTTTATAACTTAATAATTTATTATTTATCTATTTACTGTGAAATTATTGGTTGGAAGTTACTTCAAATTTCAGTAATTTTTCAGTTTGAAGAGGAATATCCTTGGTATGGCAGCAGCTAGCTACCACAACGCCGTTATCCTCTTCAAGAGCGGGCGGTCGGCTTTCAGATAAAAGTGGTCTCTGCGGCCGATTCGCCACAAGATCACTTTTATTGGTGGCGGGATAGGGCCCCCCCTCCCACCGCGCTCCAGTGCCCTCTGCCGCTTACCGGAGCCGCCGGCGGAGGTGATCGGGTCCGCTCTCCTCTGTGGTATGGAGCTGAGTATGGGGAAGATGGCCCCCACACAGCTCCATACCATTGCAGGGCTGAAGCGACGTCAAAACGTTACTTCTGCATATAGCTCTTATAGGGACAATTTTTTTATTTTATTTTTTTTAATGACTTTTTAACTTTTTATTTTTTATTGTAAATATGAGATCTGAGGTCTTTTTTAACCCCAGATCTCATATTTAAGGGGCCCTGTCATGCTTTTTTTATATTACAAGGGATGTTTACATTCCTTGTAATAGGAATAAAAATTACACAGTGGTGGCGTATGTCAATCATCAAGGAGGAACAAGCAGCTCAGCTGCAGCATTGGAGGTCGCTCACCTCCTTAGGTGGGCAGAAAGGAGCATACCGGCCTTGTCAGCCATATACATTCTGGGTGTGGGAAACTGGCAGGCGGACTACCTGAGTTGCCAGATGCTGGACCAAGGAGAATGGTCTCTACATCCGTAGGCGTTTCAGCTTCTTTTGCCAGTGGGGAGGCACGCCAGTCGTATATCTCCTGGCTTCTCGACTTAATCGGAAGGTATTGAGGTTGTGGGCCAGAGACCCATGGGCAAACACGACAGCTGCGTTGATAGCACCGTGGAGCCAGTACCGGCTAATCTATGCCTTTCCTCCTCTGAAGCTCCTTCCTCATCTGACTGGAGACAGAGAGGGTTCCAATGGTCCCAATTGCTCTGGATTGGCCTCTGCGTCCTTGGTACGCCGATCTAGTGTGTCTGGTAGCAGACGCCCTTTGACATCTGCCGCTAAGAAAGGACCTGCTGTCGCAAGGTCCCATACGCCATCCTGTTCTTACAGTCACTGGCTTAGCGGCATGGCTTGAGAGCCAGGTGCTAAGAGACCGGGGCCTGTCAGACTCGGTGATCTCTACCATGAGGAGTGCTTGGAAATCATCCCCTAGGAAGATTTACCATCGCACTTGGAAGACCTACATATCCTTTTGTGAGGAAATGAGGTGGCATCCGCGTACTTATTTGGTTCCAGAGTCCTGCTGTTCTTCAGCAGGGAAGGGGCCAAAAATGTTGCCCTAAGTACAATTAGGGGGCAGGTATCTGCCCTGGCTGTCCTTTTTCAACGACCCTTGGTGACTCACTCTCTAGTGAGAATGTTTGTACAGAGGGTTCGGCAGGCGGCCCCTCCGGTCCACCCTCCACTACCTCCGTGGGGCTTGTGTAGCAAACGTCCTTTTGGCGTCTACTGCTACGAGAGGACCTGCTGTCGCAGGGTCCCATATGCCATCCTACTTGCAGTCAATGGCTTTAACGGCATGGCCTCCTAGGTGCCTCAGAAACTACCATTTGAGAACATCAGGGAGTTCCCTTGTTGACACTTTTTTCGGAAAGTGATCCTTTTGGTGGCTGTTATGCCAGTTAAGACGGGTTTCTGAGCAGGCAGCCTTGTCATGCAACCCTCCCTAAGGTCGTTTTTTCGACTTACCGTCTCGGGGAAGACATTGTACTGCCATCCTTGTGTCCTCATCCGTCGAATCCTAGGGAGACGACGTTGCATTCCTTGGACGTTGTCCGAACTCTGAGAGTATGCTTGTCTGGTACTGCTCTGTTCCGGAGTCCAGACTCACTGTTTGTTTCGGTGACTGGTCCCAAGTAGGGCCCAGCGGTCTCGTCGGTCACCATCTCTAGGTGGATCAGACAGATCGTGATCAGGCTTACGCCATGAAGAGTCAGGCGCCTCCCTTTCCCGACGCATTTGACCAGGGCATGAAGGTGCCTCTTGGTGTTATGTCAATTAAGACGGGTTTCTGAGCTGGCAAGGCTCCCTATTTGATCTTCCACAAGGATAAGGTGGTGCTGCGTATGCAGCCTTCTTTCTTCCTAAGGTCGTTTCGACCTTCCATCTCAAGGAAGACATTGTACTGCCTGCCTTGTGTCCTCTTCCGTCGAATTCTAAGGAGACGACGTTGTGTTTCGTGGACGCTGCCCGAGCTCTGAGAGCATCAAGCGTCTGTTTCACCAGGTGTGTAAGGCGGCGACCTGCTCGTCCGTTCACACTTTTACTAGACTTTACAAGTTGATGTGTGTGCATCTTCGGATGCTTCTTTCGGCCGCAAGGTATTGCAGGCGGCTATTTAGAGTTGCAACTCCTCCGTTGAGGAGCTCTGTTTTGTTTTGGGGTGAAGTTGTTTTAATGCTGTTCCCACCCCTCGTTTTTGACACTGCTTTGGGACGTCCCACTTGTCAAGAATGAAGCTGTGTCCGCCCATGAACGAAAGAGTAAATAGGATTTTTGTACTTGCCGTAAAATCCTTTTCTCTGAGTTCATGGACGAACACAGCACCCACCCCTCGTTGTTTTTAAGTTTGTCCTGCTTTTTGACGAACTGATCTGATTAGTGCAGGCTGAGGGGATATAGCCAGTAGGACTGCCCCCTGGGTGGGGCTGTTCAGCTCAGAAGTTTTTCTGCCTAGTCACCCCTAAATGAAGGCTAATACCCACTTGTCAAGATTGAAGCTGTGTCCGTCCATGAATTTAGAGAAAAGGACTTTACGGTGAGTACAAAAATCCTATTTTTATTTTTATTTTATTTTTTCAAACGACTTTTTACTTTTATTTTTTATTGTAAATATGAGATCTGAGGTCTTTTTGACCCCAGATCTTATATTTAAGGGGTCCTGTCATGCTTTTTTTATATTACAAGGGATGTTTACATTCCTTGTAATATGAATAAAAATGACACCATTTTTTTGTGTGAAAAGAACAGTGTGAAAATAAAAAAATTAAAAGTAAAATAAATAAGAATAATTTTTTTTTTTTTTTTTTAACGTGCCCCGTCCCGCCGAGCTCGCGCACAGAAGCGAACGCATACGTGAGCAGCACCCGCATATTTAAACGGTGTTTAAACCACACATGTGAGGTATCTCCGCAATCGTTATAGTGAGAGCAATAATTCTAGACCTCCTTTGCAACTCAAAACATGCAACCTGGTAGAATTTTTTGAACATCACCTATGGAGATTTTTAAGGGTAAAAGTTTGTCGCCATTCCACGAGCGGGCGAAATTTTGAAGCTTGACATTTTGGGTATCAATTTACTCGGTGTAACATCATCATTCACAATCTAAAAAAAAAATTGGGCTAACTATACTGTTGTCTTATTTTTTTTATTCCAAAAAAGTGTATTTTTTCCAAAAGTGTGCTTGTAAGACCGCTGGGCAAATAGGGTGTGACAAAGTATTGCAACGACCGCCATTTTATTCTATAGGGTGTTAGAAAAAAAATATATAGGGGTTGATTTACTAAAGGCAAATCCACTTTGCACTGCAAGTGCACTTGGAAGTGCAGTCCCTTTAGATCTGAGATGAGGGGAAGCTCTGCTGATTTTATCATCCAATCATGTGCAAGCTAAAATTATGTTTTTTATTTTGCTTGCATGTCCCCCTCAGATTTACAGCGACTGCACTTCCAAGTTCACTTTCAGCGCACTTGTAGTGCAAAGTGGATTTGCCTTTAGTAAATCAACCCTATAATGTTTGGGGGGTTCCAAGTAATTTTCTAGCAAAAAAAAAAACTGTTTTAAACCAGTAAACACAAAATCTCAAAACGGGGCTCTGTCCTTAAGTGGTTAAGCCAGTACAGAGTTTGAAAATGTAGTAAATTACCTTAAAAACAATATATAATAATTTAGATATTACTTCCTTATGGTAATTAACCCCTTGCCACCCAGGCCAATTTTGACACTTCTCTTCTACATGTAAAAATAAAAAAATTTTACTAGAAAATTACTCAGAACCCCCAAACATTATATATTTATATATAATTTTGTAGCAGATACCCTAGGGAATAAAATGGCGGTCGTTGCAACTTTTTTATTTCACATGGTATTTGCGCAGCAATTTTTCAAACACATTGTTTTGTTTTTCTCGCCCAAAAAAATTTTTTTTTATGAATTCAAAAAACACTAACGTTAGCCCGATTTTGTTTTGGATAATGCGAAAGGTGATGTTACGCCAAGTAAAAATAGACACCTAACATGTCACACTTTAAAATTGCGCACACTTGTGGAATGGCGCCAAACTTCAGTACTTAAAAATCTCCATAGGCAATGCTTTAATTTTTTTTACAGGTTACATGTTTAGAGTTAGTGGAGGTCTTGAGCTAGAATTATTGCTCTCGCTCTAATGTTCACAGCGATACCTCACATGTGTGGTTTGAGCGCCATTTACATGTGCTAAAACAAGTCCTTATGCTGGTTATACGATGAGAACTAATGAAGGTGCTTTTATATAGTCTCTATAATCAGAGAATGGTTCAGGTTCTATTCGCCTACATAATGAGAATCGAAAACGTAACTTGTGAATATGTAACCTGTGTGTATCTGGCTCTGATACTAGCCAGTGCCTCACCAGCCACTCACCTCACCGCACGCCCCTGAAATAACCGGTACATTGTTCCCGGTGACTAATAATGAAAATCGGGATATTTTATGCAGAACGTTTGATTTTTCTCTCAGGTATCTAATGCAGATGGTGGAAGTGTTTAATGAAAGAGCTGAGCAGCTGATGGAACAGCTGGAGGAGAAGGCGGATGGGAAGCAGCATGTGGGCATGCATGCATTGCTCAACCGTGTCACCCTGGACGTCATCACTAAGGTAAGTTCATATACCAGAGGCCATCTCTGTGTGTGTGTGTGTGTGTGTGTGTGTGTGTGTGTGTGTGTGTGTGTGTGTGTGTGTGTGTGTGTGTGTGTGTGTGTGTGTGTGTGTGTGTGTGTGTGTGTGTGTGTGTGTATGTATGTATGTATATAATTTTTATATATATATATAAATTATCTGTCCCCTTCATCTTCTGAGGAACTACACATCTCGGAGTGCTTTCAACAGCTAAAGAGGCATCGATCACCCAACCTTTTTTCTTAGCCCCTTCACTTCATTCTATTCTCGTGTTTTACTTTGGCCATTTCTAAGGGGTCACCTCTCCACTAACCACCAATGTAAGGGATCACCTCTCCACTAACCACCAATGTAAGGGATCACCTCTCCACTAACCACCAATGTAAGGGATCACCTCTCCACTGACCACCAATGTAAGGGATCACCTCTCCACTAACCACCAATGTAAGGGATCACCTCTCCACTAACCACCAATGTAAAGGATCACCTCTCCACTGACCACCAATGTAAGGGATCACCTCTCCACTGACCACCAATGTAAGGGATCACCTCTCCACTAACCACCAATGTAAAGGATCACCTCTCCACTGACCACCAATGTAAGGGATCACCTCTCCACTGACCACCAATGTAAGGGATCACCTCTCCACTAACCACCAATGTAAGGGATCACCTCTCCACTGACCACCAATGTAAGGGATCACCTCTCCACTGACCACCAATGTAAGGGATCGTGAAAAATAAAAAAAATATATTGCGCTAAGTGTGTGAACTAAAAAACGAGGAACAAAAAGCAGCTACACAACAATGTGACAAAAATTGTAAACGTGATATGAATAAAAAAGTAGCGCTGGTAGATTAGGAAAAAACAAATAAATGTCTCTCTAAATATATAGTGAAAAATAAATGAATATCACACCAAACTAAAAAAATGTGTATGTGTTCACTACAAAATCCATAAAAAACAACAGATGTAATCGTGAAGGAAAAAACATGTGCAGTGTCCATCCAAATAACCCGTGAGGGCACAATGTAGAAAAGGACATGTAGGCTGTAGGTCATCAGGGAAACAACATCTTCAGACTATAGGAAACAGATGAAACACTCTTACCAGAGTCCGTGGATCTGCCTACCGTGGTAGCAGATCATGTAAGCATGGGAAATCCAGCCACAGGACCAGTAGACTTGTCTGATGACTCCTATGTTGTTGGAATCTTGGCCATTACGACTCGACAATCCTCGGATCCGAACCTTGGATGGATATCCCCAATGGATACAACGAACCTGGACTCCTAGGGTATCACCCTGTTTCCAATTGGCACAAAAGAAATTCGACCACCAAAGACCACCAATGTAAGGGGTCACCACTCCACTGACCACCAATGTAAGGGGTCACCTCTCCACTGACCACCAATGTAAGGGGTCACCACTCCACTGACCACCAATGTAAGGGGTCACCTCTCCACTGACCACCAATGTAAGGGGTCACCTCTCCACTGACCACCAATGTAAGGGGTCACCTCTCCACTGACCACCAATGTAAGGGGTCACCTCTCCACTGACCACCAATGTAAGGGGTCACCTCTCCACTGACCACCAATATAAGGGGTCACCTCTCCACTGACCACCAATATAAGGGGTCACCTCTCCACTGACCACCAATATAAGGGGTCACCTCTCCACTGACCACCAATATAAGGGGTCACCTCTCCACTGACCACCAGTGTAAGGGGTCACCTCTCCACTGACCACCAATGTAAGGGATCACCTCTCCACTGACCACCAATGTAAGGGGTCACCTCTCCACTGACCACCAATGTAAGGGGTCACCTCTCCACTGACCACCAATGTAAGGGGTCACCTCTCCACTGACCACCAATATAAGGGGTCACCTCTCCACTGACCACCAGTGTAAGGGGTCACCTCTCCACTGACCACCAATGTAAGGGATCACCTCTCCACTGACCACCAATATAAGGGGTCACCTCTCCACTGACCACCAGTGTAAGGGGTCACCTCTCCACTGACCACCAGTGTAAGGGGTCACTTCAACTATGACTACTAATGTAAGAGGTCACCTTTTTTCTTTATTAAAAGTCTTGCAATCAATAAGCATAGAATCAATATATATAATATACATAAGTATATACATATTTACATAAAAATGAAAATAAATATAGCAAAATCTGCTCTCAAAGAATGACTTTACAGCAAAAGCAAAACTCTAAATAGGTCCCTTCTTCCCTGACCACCAATGTAAGGGGTCACGTCAACTTTGACTACCAATGCAGGGGGTCACATTTGTATTGACTACCAATGTAAGGGAACATCTCCACTCTCACTGCCAATGTTAGGGGTCACTTCTACTTGAAAGGGAGAACTGCTCTACTGACTGTCAGTTTAACAGGGGCTCTTTACTGACTACCAATCTAAGGGGTATCAGGGGCTTGTATACTGACTACCAATGTAAGGAGGAAGGACTTCTTACTGACCACCACTGTAAGGAGGCGCTTCCCAAATGATCACCAAGGTAAAGGTGGCCAATGCTGATCATCAATTTAGGGAACAGTCTTGCTCATGTATAAAAGGACATAACGCTTTTCACTTTTCTGGCAATTTATTATTTCGTTTTGTGTTCATTACTGATCTGCCCTGGGTGTGAAATATTCTAGGCATACCACATTATTTTATTTAAAGTGGATGTAAAGCCGCTCTCATCCTTTCTAAACTACTGCCATAGTGCTGATCTATAAGGATATAGATGCCTCCTGCATGTTTCCTTATCTGTCAAATGTCTCCCCTCTGTCTGTTATAAGAACTGAAAAACTGCAGATTCTGTGGGTGGATCTGTTGTCTGGAGCTCGGTGGGTGGAGTCGTGATGTCAGTAGATTCCCCGCCCACCTCTACACTCCCCTTATCAACATGCATTTTCTCCTGTGTATTCCTTCTGCTATGATCACTAACATCCAGTCAAAATCCAGAAAAGTAACCACATGACTTCAGAAAAGGAGTGGGGGGATGGGAATTAAAAAATAATGCCTGTCTAAAGCTAGTGCAGGAGATATGTAAATAACCTGTCACTCAAAGCAAGGGGGCGGAACGGACAAAGGTGTTTCTCTGTTTGTCCGTTTTATCTCACTGAACAATAAAAGAGGATTGCTCAGAGCTGGATTAACTTTGTGGCAAGACCTGGCACAAATGGTAGGAAATCTTATACTCTACATTTTGACAGCAAAAAAAAAAAAAAAGGGGGTTTACATCCACTTTAAAATGTGCCACAATGCACATGCTAGTGTTTCATGAGTATTGTTGCTCAAATACCTACGTGTTCTATTTATTAGGCTCAAAATTGGCACAAACACTGTTCATGTTAATGGTGTCCAAAAACTGGGTGTGCTCAAACTTCAAACCTCCCTATATCGACAGGTGGGGACCTGGGTTTGAACTTCACGGATAGAATTCTTCAGTTTTTTTTTGTTTTTGTTTTTTTACAAAACCTCTATTTGTTCTTATCATCAGGAATCTGGGTTCAAAGTGTTGATCCGGTGATGCCATACACCGGTTAAGATCCAAAGGATGTTCTCCCAGTGCTCGAATCTTTATTGGAGATGTGGAGAGAAATACGGTTCTCTGCTTCACATTTTCTGGTCTTGCCGCCTTCTACAGTCATATTGGACAGAGGTCCAACATATCACCCAAAAATTCACTGACCGCGAGCTGCCGAAAGACCCTGCATTTTTTACTTCTACACCACCATCGGTTCTCGAGTAAGGTCTACAGGCGATCTATTTTACCTCTGCTGCTTACAGGAATTGTCTACTCTGAGTACAAGGAGCTGCTGAATTAAATCTCCCTTACTGGAGACTATGATGGTGAATCCCCAGGCCCTGATGGGCTGGTGGTATGTCTGGCTCCTCTTTGCCCCCCCCCTTTTTTTTTATCTTTCTCTCTCCCTGATTTCTTTCTTCACCCTTCTTCTTTCCCTTCTAAGCTATCATTACATTTTGTGCAACCCTTCCTTTTGTTCTTCTTTATAAAACCGGTGTCTACAGTGTAAAATGTGACGTGGGGTTCAGAGACTCCCCGATACCGGGTATCAGGCCTGGACTGGCCATAGGGCATACCAGGCATATGCCCGGTGGGCCACGACGGGCTGCATGTCACGTCTCCCCCAGTGCACTCTCAGCTGCGATTCGGAGCCGCACTCGAGTGACACCCATCGGCACATCAGGGGGCCGGGACCCGCAACTATCCCCTTCTCTCTGGCACGGTGGCCATGGCTCTGATGATCTGATCAGTCTCGGCTCGGCTGGGCTGTCTCACACAGCCGAGCAGAGTGAAGCCGCCTCCCCCTCCTCCTTTATGTCTACACAGGGGGAGGGGACCCGACATGCAGTCCCGCGCTGATCTGAGGTACATTATGGGTCTGTATTGTAGGGGGGGTCTGTATTGTAGGGGGGGTCTGAAATGTAGGGGAGTCTGAAATGTAGGGGGGGTTCTGTATTGTAGGGGAGGTCTGTATTGTATGGGGGGGTTCTGTATTGTAGGGGGGGTTCTGTATTGTAGGGGGGGTTCTGTATTGTAGGGGGGTCTGAAATGTATGGGGGGTTCTGTATTGTCGGGGGGGTCTGTAATGTAGGGAGGGGGGGGTCTGTAATGTAGGGAGGGGGGTCTGCACTGTATGGAGGTCTGTGTAACATGCAGAGGGTCCAGAACTGTTAGGGGGGTGTCTGTGTAACAAACTGTGGGGGGCTGTGTAATGTAAAGGGGTCCAGAGGTACAAGGTGCTGGAACCCCACATCCCGTCATTAACCGCTGCCGCGCGCGCCCCCCCCCCCCCAGGTAACTTGTTCACACACTTATCTGCCTCTTATGTATGCAATGGCTTTAGATTGTTGAATTCTCAATGTCAACGTTTCACGCCAGAACTACTGGAGCTACGGTTTCTGTACTTTACCGTGTGATGTCTTGAAGTAAAGTATTGGAAAAAAAACAACTGGGTGTGCTGTTCAGCAGTCTGGAAGTCCGCCATAGCCCTATATGGGGTCCTATGAGGTCTGGAGTGATCTGAAGGATCTTAAAATGCGCCTTGTCCAGCCACCATTTTGGCTGGCATTCTATATCATTTTGGTAACAATACTCACTCTAAGACGATGAACAGTCCATGTGCTTGTTTTATGGAGGGAAATATGGGATGCCCGGTGAAGTGTAGCTCAATCAATTGGGACGAACTATGTACACACCCTGTACACCTTACTACGTCAGGTCTCCTCCAGCACTTTCCTTGCTTGCAGACTATTCTTCTTCCTTCCTCCTGCACAACTCTTAATCTTAATCCTCAGGACCAGCTAGCACAAGTTAAGTTAGGCCTGACACTGGCTCAGCCAGGCCTAAGCAACTGCCCTTTTGCAGGCAGGGACCGTGGGTCACTATAGTGTTGCAAGAAATAGAAAGTCTATGGTGCTAGCTGTCCTACAGATGAACTACTGCTCCCAGTTAACCCTCTTCAGGCCCTGCCAGCCCTCCTGGCTGCAGCTGCCCGACTCCACTGCCCATGACATCACAGTCCACTACACTGGCTCTGCACCCACCCCAGACTGCATGCTCCCAGTCCTCTCAGGCGTGCCTCCCCAGTCCTCCTGACTGTGCATGTCACTCACCAGCCCTCCTGGCTGCAACCGGTGGTTCCCTCCTGAAGACTTGTCTGGCAGTACTAGCGCCTGCTGCCCTCTTGCTCCTCCTGTCCAAAACCTTCACATTGTCTTGAGAGGCTCTGTCCTACACCGGAGCTCTAGGCCCAAGGTCACCCCCCCCCCAGACTGGGGAGCTCCCTCAAATACCCCGACAGCCTGGTACTCCATCTCCAGTTCTTACACCCAACAACTCCTCCCCAGCTTGGCTGACCCTGGGTATTTAATGAGACGTGCCCCCTGCCAATCCAGGTTGGGGATTGGCCAGGGCTCCTTGGAACACCCCAGGCAGCTTCACCTCTCCTCTCCTCTCCTCATCTACTTATAGATTCCTCTAGAAGAAAGAGGGAGGTCTTGGTGACGCTGCCTGTGAGTCACCAGCTGCTGCTCTGAGCCACTCCCAGCCCACACATACCCAAATCAAACAGGTCTGGCTGCCAGCCAGGCCTGCCTAAATTTACCTACTCTACAGAACAAAAATCCTATTCTAGCACCTACCTAAGTAGAGGGTGCTACATGTGCACAAGTAATTATGCACTCTGTGCAGCTTATAGTACATTTTTTTTTTCACTAAATTTAGTGCTCTTGCACAGCGCAGATTTTTTGTTCTAGCTTTTCAATCTGCCATGTTTTGGGAAATTCAGCTTTTTCCTGAACACCAACTGCAACCCTATTTTATAAGATGTAGAATTTTTTTTTTTTAGCAGTGGTTCTCGGAGATCCGGACATTATTTAAAGATTCCTCCAAGGTAAAAGGTCGAGAAATGCTGATCTAATTGGCTTCATACGTTCTCGGGGAAGGGCCGGCTGCTCTCTCCTGAAAATCTGGATCCCTTCCCAGCCTCTTATTATAGACCGGCCCTTTAAGGTGCAAGTTGAGTTGTTTTCGATAATGTTTTTTCACATGAAATTATACTTTTTATGATCAGACCATAATCCACATAATCCCTTTCTGAATAGGTGGCTTTCGGCATGGATCTCGGTTTGGTGGAGGGAAACGAGAGCGCATTTCCAGACGCCATTTCCGCGGTTCTGAAGGGGATGATTCATTATCTCCAGAACCCATTCATGCAGGTAAGAAATTCTAGTCTGTCTGCAGTTTTATGTCTTATTTGTTATCTGTCCAATGTTCATCTAGAAGAACAGGGAGTATAAAATGAACATTCAGACTGCATTCACCACTAGCCATTTTTTTGGCAAATGCATTCTCCAATAAAATAAAAAACACATGAAAACATGCATGCATTGTAAGGCCTTGTTCACATGGGCGTATTTTAGCGTACTCCTGTGGGAGGGCCATGTTTGCCTGCACATGGCTGTACAAGGTGTCCAGTTAGTCCAATTGCTCTCAGGATCAATGGTGTCCTCGATGCTGAGAAATACAGGCAAGTACTTATCCATCATGTCATACCATCAGGGAGGTGTTTGATTGGCCCCAAATGTATTCTGCAGCAGGACAATGACCCCAAACGTAAAGCGGAAATTAAAGTGGAACTTCATTCTTTCAATCAACATGGCCTATTTCTAATCCTTTTGTTGCTAGCATTAATAAAAAATAGAGAAGTACACCATATTGTCAAAATGATTGGTACGCCTGCCTTTACACGCACGTGAACTTTAATGGCATCCCAGTCTTAGTCCATGGGATTCAATATTGAGTTGGCCCACCCTATGCAGCTATAACAGCTTCATCTCTTCTGGGAAGGCTGTCCACAAGGTTTAGGAGGGTGTCTATGGGAATGTTTGACCATTCTTCTAGAAGCGCATTTGTGAGGCACTGATGTTGGACAAGAAGGTCTGGCTCGCTGTCTCCACTCTAATTCATGCCAAAGGGTTGAGGTCAGGACTCTGTGCAGGCCAGTCAAGTTCCTCCACCCCAAACTCGCTCATCCATGTCTTTTATGGACCTTGCTTTGTGCACTGGTCGAAATCATTTGGTGAAGGGGGATTATAGGGTGGGGTTGTTTTTCAGGGGTTGGGCTTGGCCCCTTAGTTCCAGTGAAGGGAACTCGTAAGGTGTCAGCATACCAAGTCATTTTGGACAATTTCATGCTCCCAACTTTGTGGGAACAGTTTGGGGACGGCCCCTTCCTGTTCCAACATGACTACGCACCAGTGTACAAAACAAGGTCCATAAAGACATGGATCAGCGAGTTTGGGGTGGAGGAACTTGACTGGCCTGCACAGAATCCTGACCTCAACCCGATAGAACACCTTTGAGATGAATTAGAGCGGAGACTGCGAGCCAGGCCTTCTCGTCCTCACCTTCCTGACCTCACAATTGCGCTTCTGGAAGAATGGTCAAACATTCCCATAGACACCCTCCTAAACCTTGTGGACAGCCTTCCCAGAAGAGTTGAAGCTGTTATAGCTGCATAGGGCGGGGCCAACTCAATACTGAACCCTACGGACTAAGACTGGGGATGCCATTACCGTTCATGTGTGTGTATAAAGGCAGGTGTCCCAATACTTTTGACAATATATTTATTAATGCTAGCAGCAAAAGGATTAGAAATAGGCCATGTTGATTGAAAGAGTGAAGTTTCACTTTAATTACATTGGCTGTTTGTTTGGGGTCATTGTCCTGCTGCAGAATAAATGTGGGGCCAATCACACACCTCCCTGATGATATGACATAAACATTCCCATAGACACCCTCCTAAACCTTGTGGACAGCCTTCCCAGAAGAGTTGAAGCTGTTATAGCTGCAAAGGGCGGGGCCAACTCAATATTGAACCCTACGCACTAAGACTGGGATGCCATTAAAGTTTGTGTGCGTGTAAAGGCAGGTGTCCCAATACTTTTGACAATTTAGTGTATATCATATGTACTTCTACAGTTACTTTCTGGTTTCCATGCCTAGGCAAATGATGTCATACATTCCAGGAGTCTTTAGGAGGGTTCTCAGCTCAGCCCATGTCTGAGCAAAGGGCAGATTGGTTCCAGGAAATAAATGCTGCATGAATCATCTTCCCTTACTCAAGATGGCCACTGCTAGAAATGCCAGGGTGTGTTTTTCAAAATGATTTCTCAGCAAAATAAAGCATGGATGGATGGAGGAGTTTGCTTTGAATATTAAAAATTTATTATACAGCATTTTTGGTTGTGGTGCTCACATGCAGTGCAGTTGCACTTTAACCACTTCAGCCCCGGAAGGTTTTACCCACTTCCCGATCAGGCCCTTTTTTGGGATACGGCACTGCGTCACTTTAACTGACAATTGTGCGGTCGTGCAACGCTGTACCCATATAAAATGTATGTCCTTTTTTCCCCCACAAATAAAGCTTTCTTTCAGTGGTATTTTATCACCTCTACGGTTTTGTAAACAAAAAAGACCGTCAATTTTGGAAAAAAAAAAGATTTTTTACTTATTTTTTATTTTTATTTTTTTATGTAAAAAAAAAAATCTTCATCAATTTAGGCCAATATGTATTCTGCTACCTATTTTTGTTAAAAAAAAATCCTAATAGGCGTATATTGATTGGTTTGCGCAAAAGTTATAGCGTCTACAAACTACGGGCTAGATTTAGGGACTTTTATTATTTTTTTACTGGTAATGGTGGCGATCTGCATTTCTTAGCGGTACTGCGACATTGCGGCGGACAAATCTGACACTAAGGCCCCTTTCACACTACCGCGACTTCGCCGCGATTTTAGGGAATGCCTGTGTAAACGTGTGTCAACTCACATCAAAGTCGGACCAAAGTAGTGCAGGGACTATTTGAAGTCGCACAGATATGAATGGTACTCATTGGGGAACGACTTGTCATGCGACTTTGCAGTCCCAAGTCGCAGGACAAGTCGCACAAGTGTGAAAGGACACTTTTTGGGGACCAGTGATACTAATACAGTGTTCAGTGTTAAAGCGGTTGTATAGGTACATTTTTAACTTTTACCTACAGGTAAGCCTATAATAAGGCTTACCCGTAGGTAAAAATATCTCCTAAACCTTTACGGTTTAGGAGATATTCCCCTCGCAATGAGCCGCTGAATGCAGCGGCGCATGCGCACAGGGGATTTTCGTATTAAGGCCCGGCAGCCACTGGACCTTGCCGTAAAGAAGTCTCCCGCGCGGGAGTGACAACATCGCGGCTCCAGCCACTCAGAACGCTGGAGCCGCGATACCCGGAAGACACGCCGAGGCAACATGTCGGCTACCTCGGCGTGGACCAGGTTACTTACCAACGCCTCGTTCTAAGGTAAGTATTTCATAATGAGCTAGTATGCGGTGCATACTAGCTCATTATGCCTTTTGCTTTACAGGGTTAAAAAAAAAAACGTTCAGTGGGTATACAACCGCTTTAAAAAATGCACTGATCCCTGTATAAATGACACTGACAGGGAAAGGGTTAACACTAGGGGGCGATCAAGGAGTTAAATGTGTTCCCTGGGAGGTGTTTCTGACTGTGGGGGTGGGGGGAGTGGATTCACTGGAGGAAAAGAGGGATCATGATTCAGCTTGGCTTTAACACGATCTCTCACTTTTTCCTCCGACAGATCAGCAGTGTACTTTGTTTACATCGGCACACCGCTGATCCATCTCTCCTGTGAATGATCAGCTCCCGCTGTGCCCAATTACAGTGGCGCGTGCCACCTAAACCGTGTGCACAAAATCACGTACAGGTACATGGTTTTGCGCACCTGGGCCGCCCTGCTGCAGTAAATGTACGTGGGGCGGTCTGGAAGCGGTTAAGAACCATCTTCAGCGAAGTGATGGTTTCGTCCCCACAGAGCCCTGATCTCATGAAGTCTGTCTGGGATTACATGAAGAGACATAGAAGGCATATGAACGTGATATACATAGTAAAGGTGTTGACCCTCTCTGCCCCTCAGTTCATGCCCCAGCATTGGGCCTTCGTTAAGGAAGTTCAGAAGAGTGCGGATCTGCTGCGGAAGGTCGGGCAGGAATGTATCATGCAGAGGAAACAAGCCATGCTGGCTGGAGAGGAGCTCCCTAAGGATATACTCACCAAAATCCTACAAGTTGCAGGTACGTGACAGTTGTTTAATAATGTAATGGATTCTTAGGGCTTGGAAGGCAGCAGTGGCGGCTGGTGCTCAAATTTTTTGGGGGGAAGCAAACAAACTGAAAAAAAAACATCAATTGCAGCCATTGTGCCCATCAATTGCCGCCATTGTGCCCATCAATTGCAGCCATTGTGCCCATCAATTGCAGCCATTGTGCCCATCAATTGCAGCCATTGTGCCCATCAATTGCAGCCATTGTGCCCATCAATTGCAGCCATTGTGCCCATCAATTGCAGCCACTGTGCCCATCAATTGCAGCCACTGTGCCCATCAATTGCAGCCACTGTGCCCATCAATTGCAGCCACTGTGCCCATCAATTGCAGCCACTGTGCCCATCAATTGCAGCCACTGTGCCCATCAATTGCAGCCACTGTGCCCATCAATTGCTGCCACTGTGCCCATCAATTGCTGCCACTGTGCCCATCAATTGCTGCCACTGTGCCCATCAATTGCTGCCACTGTGCCCATCAATTGCTGCCACTGTGCCCATCAATTGCTGCCACTGTGCCCATCAATTACCGCTACTGTGCCCATCAAGTGCAATGCATGAATCTATCTATGGTGATAGAGGGGGTGGCAGGAGAGAGGGGCGGTGCCCGTGCCCTCTTATGGACGCACCACCACTGGAAGACCGTATATGAAGTTAGGCAATTGATAAGACGACAACTGTCAGCCTTCAGATCTTTGACACTCAAGCTGTGGTGTCCGACTCCAATAATGGAATACTAGAAAGGGGGACAAATACAGATTTCTTTATCATACATCAACAGCCTTATTATTGCTTACAGGGCTATGCGCCACCTACAGGTGACTGGCCACAGGCAAAAAGACAGGGAGTGTCCTTCTATATAACCCCTCCTATACGGGAAGGTCCTGTTTTTTGGCAGTGTCTGCAGGTGTAATTCTCTGCACAGCCAGGCCAGTTTATTTAACGTTTTTTTAAAGATTCAGGAGGCTGGTTGGTATATCCGGGTCCAACCATATCATCTCTCAGCAGAATGGTACCCGAAAAAAAAGGGACACGATTCGGGGATGACCTGTAATATTGCTGGTCAGCACTGGACCCTGTGTATATGGAACCCTGCTCAGTAGTATGGCCAAGGTGGTTACCAGTAGGGTGCTGTACAGGTCCGGGGCAGTGAACACCAGTTGGAGGATCGAGTGAGTGAGTACGGTGGTAGAGCGGCTCTCCTGTGCTGGATCACATACCTAGGACATAATCTGGCACTTGCAGGTAGGTGGCGTCGGCAGTGCTGTGATTAGTCACAGCACAAGACGATCAGCGGGTGCTGGCCAATGATTGACCCCGGGCAGTACTGGGACAAGTTCATCTAGAGCCCCGGGCGAACATGCCCCCCCCCCCAAGATTTATGAGCATGATGTGTCAGCAAAAATCCCCCCCCAAAAAATCAAGCATCAATCTTTATGCTTACCCCCCCAGCATGAATTCCCCCCCCCCATACAAGTCCATCCCCTTCGCAGCACAAATCTTTGCTCCCCCAACAACTCAAATCCTCTCATTCTCCATATGCCCCCAGCACAAATCCACCCCCCCCCTTGAAAAATATGCCCCAGTACAAATCCTCTACCCCTAAAATTTCTCCTGTGAGCACAAATCCCCCTTCCCCACTCCTAATTCCCTTCCCAGTACAAATTTTACCCAATCCCGCATCCTAGCACAAATCCCCCCCCACCCAAATTTACGCGCCTACCATAAATATCTCCAATTGTCCATGCTACCACCCCCCTAAAAAAAAATCCTCTTCTAGCACAAATCCCCCTCCCACCCACCATGTTACCCTTTCTAGCACAACCCCCCCCCCCAGCACAAATCATCTTCCCCCCTCCCAACACAAATCCCCTCAATTCACCACTCCTAGCACACCTCCCCAAGGTTTCCCCTTCTAGAACAATTCTTATCCCCTGCCGTGCCCCAAATTCCCCCCCCCCCAAGACTAATTCCACCCCCTCAACCTCATTTTGGTGCCCCCCATCTCACATGATGCCACAGTGCCCAGGGCAGCCACCCCTTGGCCCTGCCCTGACCCCAGGCACCCGCTGTTTGGCAAGGAGGAAGACAGGACAGAGCTCTGTCAATGTAAACAATACAGAGCTGTCCTGTCAGCGGGGGTTGTTCTGGTTTTTGTTTCCCTTTGATTGCCTTAGATGTTAACCCCTTCCTATCCAGTGTCATTACTACAGTGACAGTG